>DWEH01000235.1:0-13055 GCA_018245815.1 Apyrrothrix aesculapus | reverse complement strand
GGTAAGCAGAGGTCCGTAGGACACTCCCATGTTTCACCAGTTACGTTTCCCGGGCACAAGTCCAAACTCTAAGCCACTACTAGAAATTTTAACTAGAAATTCTAGATGGTAAAATCGAATAGCACCCGACCCGGAATTTGAACCCAGCACCTCTCGATCTCTACAGTGTATGTATAATTTGATTCAATATGACCAGACTCGCTTAATAATCAAAGCCGCCATAATCTTTACATGAAATAATTTTTTAAAGGTCCTTAGGCCGTTTTTATGATGATCAGCTAATATCTTAGCTCACCACGTATCGAGAACAGCAAAACATTGCGAGGAAACCTACTCATTTTTTCTCTAGTGCTTGTGATGTCTGCTGACCTACTTTAAGCCAGCGTGGTGACTGTAGCCTTAACCCTTCTCTTTCTGACAAGCCAGTGTCTAACACTGAAACGATAAAAGGGTTAATAATGATAATAATAATAATTTGCATGCTAATGGTATAGTCTCCAACAGCAACTATCCTAAGTGTGGTTGATGTCAGGCGGCGGCTTAAATAAATTGTACTACTAAATCTATACACAGTTCGAACGAATTCCAATGAGTAGGTGGAATAAACAGGAAATCATAAATGACAAAGCAAATAATAAGTAAATAATTTATTTTAGTAGCTTAGCATCTGGGTTTGTCACTCCTCTGTGTAGCCTATTTGGCAAAATACAGCTGTGATGATATATTATAAATTAAATGTGTACCATTATTTCCAGTTTTGAAGCGTTAGCGAAGAACGAGTACCCTCTCGTGATCCCAGAGATGGACACATCGGGCACCGAGTCCCCAACGCAGCTGGAAGATCCAGCGGTAACTCTCGGAGCGCTGGAGAAACAGCTGGTGACACAATCAGATGAGCTGTCCTTGAGAGGTGATATTTTAATATTAGATAACGGCATGCAATATCTCTCGACAGTTGCAAATCCTGACTTAGTTGTACCTACTACATATTTTTACGATAACCCTGGGTTCACTGATAGAGGATACCACTAGGTATTAAGTGCACCCTTTGTAACCCAGCTTTGGGTTAACAATAAAGAATAAATGAATTAAATAAACAATAATATAATAATGCTTTCTGCCTCCCCCGTAAGGGACCTGGCGTGAGGATATGTCTAAAAACTGTTTTAAAATTGTCCTTGATATTTGTTACTTTTGAGTTTCTTAGCTCATGGTGTTTTGTAGCAGACCTCAATAAAGCGAAATTTGATTTTTCCTGCCATGAGAAGATTATCTTCGTTTTAGCCGGACTCTATTTACTACTAATATCTATATCAAAGCATAGGACCTGCCATCCCCAGCTAGCAGTTTGTAGGCTCAAGAAAATACTAAATTATTTCTTTACAGGATTAAAGAGGAAACACCGTAAACGACTGCTGGCTAAGAGTCGTGCTGGTCTTAGCATAATTGATGAAGTGCATCGAGTCACAGACAGCCAAATAAATTCAACTGTAAGTATATATTGCTATCATTTACTTAGGTTTTATCTCTTTGCCTTTGCATTTTGGTGTTCCCTTGGAATTAGAAGAGTTAAGATCATAATTTTCCACATTAAACAAATTTGGTTTGCTAGGCATCCACCACCTTAAATTGCTATATTGGTCAAATTTTTAACCTAGCTGACTAAATAAAACAATTACTATGCGTATTCTGATCTCCTGTTTAGTAAATGTGCAAGCCTGTAATTTGGGAGTCTATTTATCTGTTCAAAGTGTATATGTTGGTGTATTTACTGTGGTGTTTGCTTGTGATACTCACAAAAGAACACAGGAGTGTTCAGTGTTCAGAGTTTCAAAGCTCGCTGAAAGCACATTTATGTCCGAATTCTAATAGGACTTTGTTATTTTACCTGAGAATATACATAAGTACTAAGTTGAGATTGGATTGTAGTGAACACGCCAGTGAACGCTGCTGAAACCTTCTGTAGTTTAAGCACTGCAGTTGCTGCTGACATAGATTTGGTTTTGCTACCGCATGCAGACTTTTGATAGATGTTTCTTTGAAAGATTTATATTTAATATTTCTTTTACAGAATGGTAATTGGCTAATAGAGAACACAGGACCTGATTTACATAAAAAAGATGACAACGAAGGTTCATGTAACAAAGAAAACGAAGTGAAAAAGAAGAAAACAAACAGGAAACGAAAAATACAAGAAAATGGTACCGATAAAATCAAAAAAGTTAAAAACACGGAAAATAATGTGAATAATACAAGTAGAGCAAATGAAAAAAGTAAAAAGAGTAAAGGTATAGAGAAACAGGCAGATGGTAGTGAAATAAAGAGTTTAGTCAATGGTAAAAGCAGTAAAGTTAAGAATAAAGTTGGTAAAAATGTAAGTAAAAATTACAATAATCCGAATAACTCGCCAAAATTGATTGAAGCTGATGTACAGAAGAAGAAGAAAGATAAAATTATTATTGCGAGCGAAGTAACAGGTAACAAAGAGAACAAAAAAGATGATAACAGTAAAAAAAAGCCAGGAGCAGCTCAAGGCGATGCAACCAATAGCAAAATAGTGTCAAAGCGGCAGAAAGTGTTACCAATGAATAAAATAAAAAACTACCAAAAGCAAATATCGTCGAGAATTTCCAATAATAACAGAGAGAATATCAGCAAAAATGTTGACACACAGAAGAAAGTGAAGTTTGTTTTAAAGAATAACGTTATGCAGGGAACGGTGGATTATTACAAGAGCGTCCAGCGGAGTCCGAACATACCGTTTGACAGCAGCAAGAAGCCGAGCAAAACGAACCTGAAGCCGTCGATGCCGTCTCCGATTAATCCCTTTTTCAAAAAAAAGTTAAAGTTGAAGTTCTAAATGTTGGTGGACGGACTTGTGTTTCGCAATTCACATATGAATGTTGTAAAGTAACAAAATATTACTTTTTACTGTGCTGCGTAAATTTAAATTGTCATTAAGACTTATGTATGTGTTGTCTATTCAAAGTATTTTGATGAAATGTAGACTTTGAAATGAATTGTTATGTTACAGTACCTTACTTTTCGTTTTTATTAGTCTTACTCGTGAAATGTTTTATATTACTCTTGTAAATTTTTAATTCAAGGCTTCCGATATACTACCCGTTATCAGACTTATTTCCACTTCAAAGAGTAGTCATTACTAATGATTAGTAATTCCGAAGTACATTTTGTATTTCGTTTCGATAGTGTATCAGGCAGTTAATACAAGATACGCATTCTGGCATTCAGATAAACACAACACAAAATATCATGACTTTTTTAGTTTGGAGGCTTTTATCTATGACATTTTAGAACAGCTCTTTGCATTTCCTACAGTACAAAAAAAATGTTAACTTCGTCCTTTACATTTGTTGTTATAATGATTTTACTTGTAATTGTAACATTGTAAATTGTAACACTTATAATTTAATAATCGTCAGTACAAGCTAAGCTCCATTGTTAATCATTAGTGATTAGCTGAGGTACGATGATTTTCATCATGGAATTGTTACTATGTAATTAAATGATAATCTTTAATATTTTTATTTTATTTATCCTCATATGTAGGACATGTATTTTATACAGTTCGCCCAGCTACATCTATTTCTACCGCGAAGCAATCTTTATTAGAATAATGTGTTTAGCGAAACATTAATTAAAGTTTATAGCAAGTATAATTGAGCATATTTTTTTTAATGTCATTATGCTATTAACACATATATATTAAATTATGAACTTACTCTTGAAAGTAACTTAAAAAAAAAAAAAAATCTAAACACACAACATAATTGTTCACAATATTCTTAAGATTAATTAAATATTTACTTAGTGACATCCCACCGTACAACGGCGGCGAACACGAGTTAGCCGCGAAGTTCCGATCAAGTGAGTTGAAACCAAAACTGAGGCCAAAACTAGATTTCTTGGTCTAAACCGAACTTTCGGTCGGTCATTAATGAAAATATTTCTAACCTACGGTTCTTACGAGGCCCGTTTCCAGTAGTCGAAAACGCATGCCAAGGATGTAAATGAAACAAAAAAATATATAAATACATAACATTTATTCAAATATTAACATGATGACATACAAACGAAGCATTGAAGAGTTACGGCATTTCAATTGAGTGCTGAAATAATGATTAATATCTCTATTATGTTAATTGCATTTCACGCATACGAAGATTCTTACTTAGATTCTGAACAATATTAAAAAGTGCTCACTAACATGACAGTGTAAAAAAATAGGATATTGACATTTGACGCGTAACCGACATTTTTCATTTTTTTTAACTAAGGAAAAATAAATTAGGTTACTCGATTATCGTAAGTATGGACAACGGAGGTACCTCTACCCTCCATAATTCGAAGGCACGAATAATGTCTTGTTATATCAGTTTAATTTCAGTATTTCAGATAATAGAATTAATTTGACGAACATAAACGATTTAAATTCGTGTATAATACGAATTATTGTTATCACTTTTGAATAAACAGACATCGATTGTAAGTAGCAGCACAGTTGTATCGATAATTGAGTTTATAATCGATGGTACGATTCGACGTCACTTGAGCTGGTATTTTGATAATAAAGTGATAATCGAAAATTGGGACACAAGCGAATAATTTTTGAAAGTCACATACGTGCTTTGTTCAAAGTATAACGCATTTATCGATTTGTCGCTGGGCCAAAGACCCATAATCCAAAACAGGCTAATATTCAGCTTCGAATTCAGCATCCAAATGAGATGCCGTCAACTGCAAGCATGGACAGCACCTAGCCTATATTTTTTTACAAACAACAAATTAACGTATGTATACACATTATTTACATAATAATTATTAATAAAATATACTCTGTAGATTTTAACAATTTTCAATATTATTATAATATAGTGGAATGTTCTTTAATTTAATTTTATTATACCTAAACATTACCATGTTTTTGGAGGGTAAGCAGGAAGGACACGTCCACCGACAATACATGTGGCGGAGAAGCTTCAATTGCAGTAATAATTTATTGTAAATGTTTAAAAAAAAATGTTAAAAATTCATAACTAATATAAATAAGATTTTTAAATGAACAATTTGAAAAATAAAAGCAACCAATCTTTAATATTTGTAAACCATTATCTAAATAAATAATACTTTTTGAAATTGACACTTCCTTGTAAGAACTTCGCAAATTTTATTATATTAATATTTCACATAAAATATTCTATAACAAAGCACCACATTATAGTAAATATTAAGTATTTTTTTGTTTGCTTTACATTTAATATAATATCATATTCTAAATCTTTGCTACAAATTAATAATAAACCATTACAATAATATCAATATGTATAATACATTGCTCTGTATGTAGCTCTTACAGCCCTGAGACAGCCACCGATGTAATTTCATCATCAATCAAGCATCATCAGTTGGCTGCAATATGACATTTGTAGTAGCATACATCACAAACAAGTAAATGGCCCATTTTAAAAAGTTTCTGCAGAATATTGTCAAATCACATTAATACTATTAAAGATTGATAAAACAACCGCTCCGAGTCAGCAGTTCTTGTTGTAGTTCTGTTTGCTGGCCGCACCAACAAACCTGGGTAATATGAGAAGCGCTGCTCTTTCATTTAAACCCTGGAAGGTGGTTTCGTTTTTTTTAACTTTCAGTCGCATATAGGTTTGATTGTAACTTGTCATGTGAAATAATTTTACACAAATGAAACATACAAAGCTTAATTTAAATGATTAAGACTTCCAATTAGAACATTTGATGGTTATCTTTCTCGTTGACCTCTTCCCCTGGAACGCGGTCACAGATCATCTTCTTGACTTAAAACAGAGAGTGGATCTTCAAACACTGGTTCTGATGGCTTGGATAAGATTTCCTTTGGTTTCCGTGCTGGTTGGTTGGGCTCTGAATAAAAAAAATATCCAGAGATATAAAATACTTCTATAGACCATGATTGTATTCATTGCAAATATAAATGAAGAAATCAATGTAAGAAATAATATCTAATTATGGTTGGAAAATTATGTAAAATAAGGATTTTTTTTACAAAAACATCAAATTAAGGTAAGATAATGTGCAGATTTGCTCTTTCAAACCTCTCAAAGTATGACCAGTTTGAGTATCAGTTATTTAAAAAAAAAAGTTAATATATGTTTCAAACGTAACAGCACGCCTGTAATCCCCCAAGAGGTAGGCAGAGGAGTGTAGTACACTCCCACGTTTTACCAGTTACGTTTACGTCCCAATATGGAATATATGTTTACAAACTCACCTTTACCCTTAGCTGGTTTGGCTCCAAACAAATCATCATCACTCTCATCACCAAACAAGGACGCTTTCACATCAACTTTCGGTAACATCACCCCTTTCTTAATCACCTTACTCGTACCCGAAACTTCACTATCAAAAATAACAGGCTTTTTATTAATTTTACTGCCAAAAAGTTCGTCCCCTTCATCACTAAGATCATCAAAAAGTGAAGTGGCTTTAGTATTTTGACTTTTAATAAATAGTTCGTCTATTTTGGCTTCCATTTGATTTACGTCAGTTCCACTTTTAAGTGTATCGTCGTTTTTATAATCGCTTTGAATATTTCCGATAGCTGTTTTTTGGGATGCTTTAAAAATATCCTCATCAGAATCAAGGTTATCTATCTTACTGTCTATATCGTGCATGTCTTTGGATACACTGCCCAGTGTTGTGACATTAGTACTGTTATTATTGCTTGATTGAAATAAATCGCCCTCAGTGGTAATATTCAAGATTCTATTATTCTGTAGGATTTCAGTTCTAGAGGATGTCTTCTGTGTTTGTGTCGAGTCAGTAAATATATCTTCATCATTAAGTATGTAGACGACTTTCGATGTAACATTAGGTCTTGTGTTATAAGCAGGGCTGTAATTGTTTATTGCTATATCTTGAGAGCCTCTGGCTATAGTATCAGTCGGTGTGTTTACTACAACTGGCTCTGATTTCAATTTATTATTATCTACTTTATCACTTTCTTCTACACCTATTTTAACTTCGGGGTCCAAATTTTTTGTTTGTTTTTCTATGACATCTTCCTTTTTCATGCTATCGCTGCTCTGTTTTTCTGCATTTCTTACATCGTTTTTATCGGGAACTTTGATATCTTGTTTCGAAATATCTGTTGAGCTCGAATTATCCGTAGAATCATCGCCAAAATCGATTCCAGATTTCCTAACAGCTTCCTTTCTCGCTCTTCTAGTAGACGGCCTCCTTTTAACTTGAATTTTTGCTCTTTGCTTTGACAATTTATTATCTAGTATTTCACTATCTGGATCACCTTCAAAACTTACAGATTTTACCATTTTTGTTTCCTCATCTTGAATAACATCTTGACTTATAGTTGATATTGTCTGTCCGTCAACCTGTTCGTATGATTTAAGTTTCTTAGGTGAAGCGCCAGGTAGTAAAGTACTTACGTTAATATTTAAATTCATTGCTTTCAATTTACCTACTGGTTTTTTCACTTCATCCATATTTCTTGGCTCCGTCTCTGCATTCATGTCAGTCTTACAGTTTGTCTGCTCATTATCTTTAACATCAATAATTTTATTTTGGAACAACAACGTTTCGGAATCTATATTCAATGAAGGGATTGCCGAATCATTATTCAGAGATTTTTTGTCTTTCTGAGTAAAGTCTACATCAATAGCAGGAGGTTCGTCATGGAATATATGGAATAATCTGTCTTCTTGAGCACCAACATTTATATCCGGTTTTTCATCAGTAACTGTATCATTTTTCTTAAAAAATAGCGCTTCATCGTCTGAGTCGTCGTCAAATAACGCATTAACGTTTTTGCTCTTTTTAGGTTCTTTGGGTCTCTCGAATTCTGGTGGTATATCACTAAATATATCGCTGAAGATATCTGGTTCATTCAAATTTGGCTCTTTAGGCTCATAAAATATAGGCTCATCTTCTATAACTGTTATATTGTCATATTCAGTCTTGTTTTCTTTAAGTATAGGTTCTTTTGTTATGTGAATAGAGTCATCTTCAATATCAATTTTAGAAACAAGCTTATTGGGTTCTTGTATGGACTCTATACTACGTTCTAAATTGTTTTCTTTTGAATCTTCAGTTACATTAGATATATCTTTAGGTATTTCCTTACGAATCATATCTTGGACATGTATACTTGAGTTTATACTTTGGTTTTCATTAATACTCTGCATTAAATTGGTATCTTTATTTGAAGCCATATCAGCTTCTGGTTTATTAGTTTTATCATTAGCTTTAAACGTCTCTTCATCTGATTTTTTTATTTCAATAATACTATTTTTATTATCATTAGCAAAGCTTTCTAGAGGTTTTTGAAAATCAGGTTCTATATTTACTTGGTTTGCAGTGATTTCCTTAGATTCTTTTATTATCTTGCTAGTTTTGATGAATAAATCATCCATTTCATCATCCTCATCATCAAACAGCGACGGACTTTTAAATTGAGTCTTTGATACATCACTGTTAATTAAAATGTTTGATATACCTACATTTCTAACTTTATTTTCGTTATTTACACCAAAAAATATTTCATCTTCGTTATCATCGATTACATAGCTTTTAATTTCTGTATTTTTAATAGTATCTGTAAATAGATTTTCAGTGGTTTTAGTATTAAACATATCATCGTCAAATTCCTCTATCTGTAAATTTTTATTGACATCATTAATATTTGTCCGTGCTGAAATAGACATTTTTGTAGTATCAGTTATTTTTTCTTTTGATATAAATAAATAATCATCTACAATTTGATCTATTTCTGCATTCCACTTGATTTCATTATTTTTACTTTGCGGGGTCTTTACAGAAATATCATTTCTATCACCAGAAATTTTCTTTGGTAAAAATACACTATTACCCTTTTCGAAATAATCTCTCTCACTTATTTCTGGGTTTCTCTTTTGTTTAATTACTTTATGTGCATCTAAGATTTCATTTTTGTTATTAGGAGAATGTTCCTCTTTTTTATTATACGTTTGACCAACTGAAAATATATCATCATTATCAAGCGTACCTTTGGGTTTGCTGTTTTCGATCGAAGTTTGCTCTAATATTTTTGTTCGTTTAGAAATGTTTTTGGAATTTTCAGGTTTTATTACAATATCATCAATGAATTTTTTATCTTTGCTAACTGTAGTACCTTTATCAACATTAGAATCGTTCGATTTACTTATTTCTGTTGTTACTCTACTGACAAATTCATTATTTCCAGTAAACAGTGCATCATTGTTACTATCTAGTAGCTTGTTGTTCTTACATTTTGTAATATCCTTAGTTAAACTAATTTCTTCACTCTTTTCAGTAAACAGGTCGTCATTGCCATCAAAAACACTCTCGACATTTTGTTCAAGTTTTTTGTTTGAAACCGCTAAATTTGAGAATAGATCGTCGTCGTCATCAAAGAGAGACTTCGCCTTAATTTCGTTACTTTTTTTAATTGGCGTTTTAATATTTGTAGTAAATATATCATCAATATCGTCAAATAAATCATCAGAAAACAGATCTACCTTTTTAATAGGTGTTTCTACATTTCTATTAACTGTTTTCTCTGCCTTTTCCACAGTTACCTTTTCATTTTTCTTTTTCGGCTTAGAGAAAAGATCGTTTATTATGTCTTTTTGGGTTTTATCTTGCGAGTCCAAATTTCCTATACTTTGATTTTTAGGGCTCTCTCGATTAACCGTATTTTTAGCGTTTTTACGTTGAGATTCATTTTCACTTCCTTCATCAGATGTGGAGAGTTTTCGTTGGTTCCGTTTTAAAATGGCGGCGCCTATACTTTCAGAGCCTTGATTTGAACCGAACAGAGATATGCCTCCAACTGGTTTCTGTAAAAAAACACCAATATGAGTTTATGTTACTATAAACCACCATCGCCACCAACTATAGCGGAGAAACATCACACTTATTGTTAACCCAAATACTACTGCTACCAACATTTTACGACTGACCCATAGATCTTTTGATACATGTACACTGGAGTGTACATGTACATGTACACTATACATGCTATATTCCTACTGCACACTGAGTTAAACACCTCATGTGCTTGTAATTTGTATATGTATGTATTACCAAATGAATAAGGAGGTATTTTAATATTAAGTGTTGTAGGAATATAGCATGTATAGTGTGCAGTAGGAATATAGCACTTAATATTAAAATACCTCCTTATTCATTTGGTAATACATACATATAAAAATTACAAGCACATGAGGTGTTTAACTCAGTGTGCAGTAGGAATATAGCATTTGTATCTGACCTAGTAAAACTTAAACACAGCCAATCAGCCTCACCATATAGAAATCCAGTGTTACCAAGTTACTACGTCACAACAGTGTGTAGCAATAATGAAACAATCCACAGTACAAAATCATTAGACATAATAGGATCTACCTGTATGTCATATTGCATGAAGTTATATACATGTGACTCTGGGTCTCTGTCAGGTAGTATCATTTTTAATCCTATCCTTCAGAGAGACTGATTATCCTATGTCCAGCAGTGGACTGAGATGGGCTGATGATGATGATGATCATGAATATACAAATGTGTGTATATGTTTTTGGGTGTGTGTGCATAGAAGCATTAATAGGAAATAAGCACTTACTTTGACTGATGTATCCGGTTCCGGTAATTTTTCTGTTTTCACAGATTGAGGCTTGCTTTGAACTTTCTCAGTAAACAATTCTGAATCTTCTGCATCATCGAATACAGGCGAGGATCGCTTGGTAGTTTGGCTTGACTAAAAAACAAAACAATTTTTACTAATATATTAATGAGACAGATGTGAAAGCTACTTTGTTCGTCGAGATGACTCCTGTCTACTGCATACCAATCCAATCGATTAAGTTATCCTCCTGTCGTCATATTGGAGGTTAAGTAATATGGAATTTAAAATAGAATAATTATCCTGAATTATATACATATATATATTAATCAATTAAATATTCTTATTGACTTTTTTTTTCAAATATGAAACATCACATCAAAAGTAGTACACTCCTCTATCTACCTCTTCGGGGATTACAGGCGTGATGTTATGTTTATGTTACGTTTACATCATAAGTATCACAGTGTAAAAGACTTCATAAAATATAGTAGTAACCCAGTCATGAGATCCGACAGTTTTAGGAACATCGGTAATTAATGTAATCACAGGTTTCAAATTGAAAAGCGTTCTCACCATAACCCTAGCGCCTCCCGGCACAAATTCAGCAAAACCGCCTCTATTTCTATGCGCGTTAGGCTCATTTCCGAAGAGCTCGTCCACTATGTGGCCAGGCGCGGGCGGCTGGCGGACGCCGCTGCTCTTGCTCCTGTGCAGCTCCGCGAATATATCGTCCTCGGAGTCCGACCGGAAGGAATGATCTGACTGGTACACGTCCAGGGGCGGCGGTTCGTCTGAGAATAATGTAGCTGAAAATTATAAAATACACCTTAGTATACACTTTGAGCCAACCTGGCGTCCATTGTTGGACGCGAGGTGTGTCCTCTCAATCTTTCGTGGTTGAGGTTAGAAGGGGCAAGAGTCTCCGTTCAATATGTAAAAGAGAGTTTAGCACGGTTTTATTATTCTTAGGTGCCCTCATCTACTGTCAGTTTAGGGCCACATAAAGTCACTGTCTGTCAATTTATTGCCACATAAAGCCACCTTCTGTAAATTCAGGGCCACATAAAGCCACCTTATCAATTTACGGCCGCATAGAGCCATCTTCTGTCAATTTAGGGCCACATAAAGCCACCTTCTGTCAATTTGGGGCCTCTTAAGACAACCTACTAATAATTTATGGGACTGTTCGAAACTTACACGTAGCTGGTTGCTGGGGTTTATAAACTTTGGTCGGAGCGGGCACAGATGGCGGGGACTCCGGTTCCGGTTCGGGGATCTAAGAACATACCGACAATATACATCGCAAACATGTACTATAAAAGAATCATAAGAAATACTACTCAGGGTAAATAATTTCAAATTATGAATGTAGAAGAAACGCGGCAGGTCTGTAGTACAGACCTGTTTAGTCGGAGCTCAATGCCTGTCCTTTAAGAGATCAGGCGTGATGTTATTATAATAATAATTACAAATTGAAATTTATTTAATATTTTATTTTAAAGGTATCCATTAACCCTTTATCGCTTCACATTTACATATATATACCCGGGCGGGTAGTGTCTTGGTGATATCCTAACTGATCCATTTTTTCATTTTTTTAACATAACTATATAATTATCAGTCTCAAACTTACACGCTGTACATTCTCCCCCAGTCTCCGAGCCAGTTCAGCGGCGATGTCGGCCGGCTTGCCCACCGTTGGGATCGTCAGCTCCGAGCCCACCGAACTCGACGAGATCTGGACAAAACAATACAACACCATAATCATAATACACGAGAGCGTCCATATATTTTTGTATGCGTGTATCCTGCTACGTTATAAACATTGGATACATTGGATTCCTGTATCCCAAATGTAATTCCACGGATGAGCATGAGGGGTTGTTTTCCTCCACAAACATGTTGCTGTTTTGCGTGTGGTTAAACACATTGTCTATAACTATGTTAAGTATATAGAATGCCTTTCATTTTCATTTCCAATGCTAAGGATACGAAAAGATCTGGTTTTTTTAATACATAATAATATTGTAGACAATTCGCACCGTTCGCTGGGGCGCGGGCGGCTTGTCCGTCTGTGTGTCGTCGACCTCTGGTTCGGAGTCGGAATACTGTTCCGAGGGGAGGTCCGGCTTCGAAACGTTGCTGTCCGTGTCACTGTCCTCTGGAATCAGACCTGGAGGAACGGGAATCACAATACAATAAATAATATTATACAAATCTGTTTAGAACTACTGTCATCGACTTTAAACTTTGACTCCTGAATGTTAGATACAAAACTCAGCAAAGGAACAAGGATGATGCTTCGTATTCCGATCCCCGTCTGCCTCCTACTGGATAAGTAACAATAAAAACGTAACATCACGCCTGTAATCCCCGAAAAGGTAGGCAGAGGAGTGCAGTA
>DWEH01000234.1:0-13062 GCA_018245815.1 Apyrrothrix aesculapus | reverse complement strand
ACGTAATTTAGGATGAAAATGCAACTGGTGAAACATGGGAGTGTACTACACTCCTCTGCCTACCTCTTCGGGGATTAGAGGCGTGATGTTACGTTCTTTAGAAAATGTGCCTTTTAAGGTTAAATATTACTTGCTATAATGGTGAAAGAAAAGATTGTGGGCAACGCTGCACACCTTAGCATTCATAAAAAAAAATACTCTAAAGGTATGCAAAGTCCACCAACCCGCACTTGGCCAGCATAGTAAGATTACAGCCTTAACCCCCTCATTTTGAGAGGAAACTCGTGTTCTACCAGTGGAACTATGAAAGGGTTAAACAAAAAAATACAGGGATGACTACCAGTCATGATATCCTAGTGGTTTCACCTGAACATTCTGGGGTCCTGGGTTATATCGTAGTGTGCATGTTTTAACCAAAACTATGTATGTTTCTATCACTTGCTGTAAAAGTGAAGGAAAACAGTGAGATCTGCACACCTCAAAAGATCCCTGTTTTTTTAAAGCTTATAAAGTTTGTTAATCAACACTTGGTTTTCCATTTGTTTCCGAGTGCCAGCAGATGTTTTGTTCTTGCTTTAAGGACTATTGTCTGTTACTGACAATAGTTCATGCAGGTTTTTACTCATAATTTCAAAATCATTATATTTTATGTTTGATTTTATAAAAATTATATGAGATATGTAACTATTAAAACTATGAAACTATTTCCAGGGACTTGTTTTCTGGTAATATTATTTATGATGATGATAATGATGAAACTACAACCCAGCTAATCAGTTACGTTCATTTATAACTGGACCAACAGCCCTCTCAAAATAGTAATCAAGTCCAAGTTAACTGTACTAAATGCTGCCATCAGTATAACCCTAATAAAAACACAAAATATTTGTTTATAAAATAAAATATGATTTGTGATAAAACGAAAATGATTAATTTTATGATTATTGTTGTGGGAAGTAATCCACAAATTTGATTAGTAATAAGAAAATATCAACACATACACGTTCATTAAAGTTAGTGCCGACAGTTTTGAGGTTAGGCTCATATATTTTACGATTTATAAATGGTAAAGATATAATACAGAATAGGAATTATATGAGGATCATATTATGGGAAGTTGTTTCTCTGTAAATGATAGAACAAATAAAAATACTCACATTCTCCTCTGGTTTGACTTTGTATTGTACGACAATCGTCGTCTAAATGTTAGACGCTGCACCATTATTTGGCTGAAATATAAAAGTAGATATAAATAACAGGCCTTAACACTTCAGATCACTTTTATCTTTCTTAATTTTAAGCACATTAATCGCAGATTTAACACGATTTTATTTCAAACTCCCATAGATCCTGTACCTTTTTGACAGCTGTTGACAAGAAAAGAATAACAATTTGTTACGCGTAGCGACATCTGTAATCGTTAGGTTATCCTTAGTTTAAAAAGTTATTACATTACATTGAAAATTATTATATAAATTAGTTTTTTGTAACATTTTCTATCAGTACTATAAAATTAATCACTTTTTTTTGCGGATATTTAGAAACTAAAGTTATTTATTCATGTGATATACAGTATAAGTAAATACAAATCGATAATGAATAGAATTTTTGTGGATAGTGTTAAGGTTGCCCTAATAAAAACAGAATACGGAATATCAATATATTCTTAGAATTGTGAATTATAATACATTTGTACACAAGAGGTTAGCACTTAGAAATAAAACAAATTATGATTATTAATTTCTAGCAACATTAATGTTAGTAACATGGCTGCTACAAAGTGATGTTTGTGGTGTTTGTGTATATACATCGAATTATCGTGTTTTTAGCGGATTTTTATATAGAATGGGTGAGTAAAGTTCTGATATAAAGTGTAGTCCTAATAGTGTTTGATAGTTTTAGGGGTAAATCATACTCATACATGTTTATTTTTGGTCATGATACTCATCCTGTACCGATGATCTGATTATTCCGATTCTGTTTTCTATGTCCAAATGTTGTTACCTGTTTTCTTCTATTATTGGTTTCAATTTGGATCAATATACAGCTAGCAATAATTGTTCATAGTGGTATTGAAATAATTAAAACAATAAACGATTAAAAGTTTCTTGAAAACATAAGCAGATCTTTATAATAGTTTATATTATAAGTGGTACCTAATTTTATTTTGAATTCGTTATTAATGTATATCATTTTATTTCTAATGTTTATTTTAGCGTGTGGTTTTCTTAGAAAAGTATTAATAAAATGTTTGATAGCGTTATCTTCAGATTGTTAGTTCGCGTGTTTGTCAACAGATGTCTATACCTACCTGTTTCATTTTAGTTTACCTCCAGTCTATTTATAATTTTATTATGTGTACTTATCAGAACAATGAAGCAACTTATCTATTTGGAGTGATAGGCATTTCAATTATATCAAAACAAATAAAAATTGCTAGCATTAATGTTATACTACTAAGTAAACAAATTATCAATAACATTTAAATAATGTATGGGTCCATTTTAATACTGGTAAATTAAAAGTCGAACCTTGATTATTACTACACCTTATGCATTATTATGACTTATTACTTCCATAGAAATTACAGGCTCATAAACTCCATAGTGAATAACTCATCAACCTCTGATGAAGGTGTATGTGTGACTTGAATTCTAATGTATGTGTATGTATGTATATATTGTAATATTCAATATATCTTAATTGTTTCCTAGCTCTCGTGTCAGTATCGACCATGAAGCATCATTATTATTTAGTGCTAATATTATAATGATCATAAAAATTTGTTTTTGTTTGTCTTGGTGGTCGAGTGGTTACAAAGCATGATTGTTAGGCTCACCTTATACTCCATGATGGGATGTAAACATAAGTGGTGAAATTTGGGACTGTATTACACGCCTCTGCCTATCTCTTCGGGGATAACAGGTGTGATGTTATATTTATGTTAGGAGAACATCACTTGGCGAATCATTTCCTTCAGCACCATAACTTAGAACTGAAGGCAATAAGGTGATTGTGATAATGGTTATCGGTAGTACTGTATATTCCATTTCTTTAAAAGCTAAAACCATCAAACTTACACTATCAATGTTTTCTACTATCAAGAAATATCCACTTGGGTTACATAACACATGGCTTATATATGTTATGGGAATATTTATTTCGTAAAAACCTCTAACATTACAGGCTAGGTCCAATTCTTTAGTTCAAGTATTCTAATAATCTATTACATTATTATTTTAATATAATGTTATATTTATACCACATATCTATGTATAATTACAAAAAGTCCATAAAATACATTAAAATTAATATATGTGCTACTTTTATGAACTCATTCAGTGTGCATGTGAATACGTCGACATGATCAGCCACTATATAAACATATATTATGTGTATAATATATGTTTATGTATTACTATATAAAGAATTTTCTTACTTAAGTAATGTGTCCAAAAAAATTCTATGTTTTCTACGCCTTTGCATGGTCAACATGTTGATGCACCTTAGGCAGATTGATTAAAATATACATAGTTTATCTCTAATAGCCAAGCATATAGGGAAAAATTGTTTAATACAATTTAAATTTTTTATCTCGCTAGACACTCAGAAAATTAATTTCTAATGCTGATCACACATATGTTGCTTTTTTTTCTTTAAAATATCATTCCTACAGTGAGGATGCCTGGAAGAGATCACTTTATTAGCGATAAGATCTCTCATTCTTCTTACTTTAACACTGGGTTTTTTATAACATGACATAACATCACACCTGTAAACCCCAAAGAGGTAGGCAGAGGAGTGTGGTACACTCCCACATTCCACCAGTTAAGTTTACATCCTGTCATGGAATAGGTGGTAAGTCTATTGCCATACACAGGACACAAATCCGGATTCGGAGCCACTATTATAAATTTTAGCTAGAACTTCTAGTTACAAAAATCCAATAGTACCAGACCTAAGAACTGAGGACCTCTCGATCTGCAGTCACACTCACAACCACTCGACCCACGAGGCAGTCATAAAACATGATGTACGATAAAGTGTTTTTGTATTGTACAGGACTGTCGTGTGTGTGAAACTTAGTTTGTTGTTTTTTACATGGCATCTAGCTATATCATAATACTTTAAATATTATCTCCAACTTTTATTACTTGAGCTTTGAGAGAACCATACAAAAAACGTTGATATATTTCCAATATAATCCTTTCACACATATAAAAGATTGTAACCAATCCGGAATTTGACTTTGTTGATGCTCTTTTATGGCTGTGCGATGCGCACGCGCATTCGTTACCCGCCATGTTTCATATGAGGTGTCAGAAATAAGCCTTTATGGAACAGCTCAAAGGCGCTTACGTTGAACATTAGGCGGAGAGGGGCTCGATTCTTGGAACCGTTCGACATTGAGATGGGTCATTTTGTAACAATAGCGGGCAGTTAGGGCTGCCACTCACTGTCTAATACGGTAAGTTTATTACGGCAAGTTGATTTTTCTTAAAAGATTTTAAAATTGTCAACCTTTATTTAAAATACGTTTGATAAGCTTAAGATTTTTGCTTGTAAATATTATAAATCCCGCTATTTTGTCACGCATAATTAAAGTAGCTAATTATGAGCTTAAGTAAGCACATCTTGTTGATGATTATAGGAAGAAATTATAGATTAGAAAGCATTTATTGATTATATCACTTAATCCTAAAACGAAATAAGAAATTGACCGAAACGCTGCATCATCGACAATTGACAAAATACTTGTATTTTGCGTAACAGTACAATGCTCGGTAATTTTGTATTGACGAAGTAGATCAGATACTATATGATGGGGCAGTCAGAAGACTCCGAAACCGGCGTGCGTGTAATGACGAGGGTGATGAATGTAGAAGAAGCAGTCAGGATAAAGATATTTAGCTCTTGGTGCTCTCTACCTACGACACGGGGACTTTGCGTGATGATATTTTAGTTCCTATAAACAAATAATCCAAATGTCTGAATCATTGCGGTTTGATCTCTAAATGTGGAATTCGAGCATGATCTAAACTGTTTAAATAATTAAATTTACTAATGGATTGTATGTCCAATGGAAATCTTCGTAAAATGAATCATTAAGGGCAATGACAACAAACATTAAATCGTTTCCAATTTATATTAGGCTCGAGTTATTTATGTCTTTATGTAGTTAATAATTTCCAGGCTTTATATGGAGCGACGATTGAGAGATAAATATAACAAGGGTACACAACAACACGCTAACAAGCAGAAAAATAATAGTGAAAAAATGTAACAGCTCGTCGGATTATTGTGGTCACTCGAAATGATATTGTGTTTAAGATTTAACATGATACATTTATATGAAAGTAGAGAGCATCGAAGTCAAAAACGTTCACAAACGATTAAAACACGGCCAGCCTACGGGCTATATTCTTCATTATTATTAAAAAAATTGATTCATAGACTCTAGAGTAAAATTATCAATAAATATCGACTTCCTGGTCGTACGTTATTTTCTACAATGTCATTCCGATTAATAATAGTTCTCGTGTTTGAAATGGTTTAAATAAATGTTAAAATGAGTTCTCTTTAACAACGATTATTTTAATTGAAATTGTCATAAAATATAATGACTGCCTCGTTGGTCGAGTGGTTGCAAGCGCGACTGCTGGTAAACATGTTCTGGATTCAAATCTCGGGTCGGGCACTATATTGGATTTTTCTAACTTAGATTTTCTAATAGAAATTTCTAGTAGTGGCTCGGAGACTAGATATGAGTATGTGCCCGGTGCATGGCAATAAGCACCTACTCTATAGAGGGACGTAAACGTAAATGTTAAAACATGGGTATGTACTAGAATTCTCTGCCTACCTCTCCATTAAACGTCATATTACATCATAAAATATTTATGAGGTATTATCCTCAGTTGTGACAACCCTATACTGGTTGGTTTACAAGCGTAACCTTTTTTATTTTCTCTCGTCGTGCAGCCGACACCTCGAGACGACAGACGGGTCGCCTGACCTTCGGCCTCACTCGCTTCCCGGAGTGTCCTGGGAAGGATTATTGTTATTACCTTCGTGCCAGGTCCCTTGCGGGGTACGCAGAGAGCACCGCGGGCCAAATATCTCTTATCCTCACAGACTTAACGTGCTTCTTCTACATACGTTATACAAAAAAATTACAGATATTTCCCCATTTTACATATACTGTTTTATACATAGGTATACGGCGTATATGTACAATTTATTCAAATCTATTTAATGTGCATACTACAAGTCTAGTAATGAGCATACTACACTCCTTTGCTTACCTCTACGGGGATTACATGCCCGATGTTACGTTTTTTTATTTTTTAATGTGTTTCTATTACATTTCCAAAAACTAATAATTTAGTCATATACATTTTTTGCATCTAATTGTATCCGCCTATGTCTAGATAATATTGTAGAATTTTCTGATAGTAGCTCTTCATTAGCGATCATCAAAAAAATTTATTGCATCCAAAATCATTCATTTCTATATTTAAACTGCAAATCCTAAAACTTGCCGTACTCTGGTATGAAGAGAGCTCGAATCGTGGGAAAGGGAACATTTTAGATTGATTTTTGTTTAATCAAGCCCTTAAAGATTGACATAAAAGATTAACGAATATATATATGGAAATTAGTTAAGTTTGCGCACGAGGACGCGGTTAATAACTAGTTTTTCAGTTCCTTTGAAGCAAAGAGACGAAGGACTAAAATAATTATGTCGACTAAACACACCTTATTGATATTCCTCGAATCCTCACCTACAACAGAATTTCGTTTACAACTCGTCGTTCAGTGGAGACTGCACAATGACACTGCATCCGCCCACGGTCTACCCAGCATGCATTGTAGCATTCAGTGGGGAGTGACGAGCTAGGTTCTGTACATAAAGACTTCTCCACTGAGGTAGGCGTCGATCATTCAGAAGAAGCCTTATTAAAATACATATCTATTGAACTACACCTACACGCTCTATATCTGACGTTGAATCTACGCGCTCTATATCTGAATAGCATTAATGTCGATGCCGTAATCGCTGTATAATTAATTGAGTTTCGTTAGCACATTGAAAGAGTCGAAAAGATAATGCGGTTGTTTGCTCGACGCTAATCCGAATAACAGTTCTCGAAACACGTATTGGAAATTTGTCAATTACTTCACACATGCCTACGCTTTATAAAAGTCGATTTTCCTAAAAATTGTCGAAGTGTTGTACACGAAGAGCTCAAGAGAGAGCAAGAGGAGAGGCTAGAAGACAACATCCGATACTCTCAATGATGGGTGGATGATAACATTCCGTATCTACTAAAGAGCTTGAACTTGATACAAGAATTAACAAACGCAGTTGATTGTGTCTATGTAAATGTGCTCCCGCATTCTCACAGTACACATTGTCTTGCCATACTAGGTATATGGAGTATACAAGTTACTGTGACCACTGATTCCCATTGAACAGTAACTGTCAAACGTTACGTCGAAATAAATCAGCGGAACATCTTATTCCTCTTTCTTATTATTGTTATGAGAGAAAAATACTTTGAAAGATACGAAAGAAACCTACCTAGGTTTAGAGGAAATAGGGTTTATGTAAGGTCTTTACTAACGAAGCCCTCATTCCTCTTTTTAATGTTAAGCACTTTGATTTGCAAAGGTACGAATTGGTTACATTTTACAATATCTGGTAAGCTTTAGTAGACCACAAATTGTTAATGCTAGTTTGTAATGCAATCCAGTCATAATGTGCTTACTTTTGCCATGACGAATCGGAAATTCTCCATAATGTGGCCATGTAATAATAGGAATGTCATTCCCACTCGGGCCATTATGTAATTTTATCGTATTTTTATCCTGAATCCACTTCGGATACAAAGTGTTGGAACATAAAAGATCGTGGAGATCAATACCAAGATTCGTGGAGCGTAGATTTCCATTCTCGATTGGCTCTTTGTTGCCACTAAAAGCTTGAGTTATGACGGCTTTGGATACCGTATCGATAACGCCCCGTTTGTTATTATTGTTTGGAAACTGTGGGAGACTTTAAAATATGTTTTGGTTATTGCTCTTGTCGCTGGAGAATAAATATGTGTTTCATATTAAGCTCGATTTGAAATTGAAAAGTAGTACCTGAATATTAGCCTAGTTTGACTTAACAGATTTGAGATTAAACACTGCGTCAATGTGCATTTTATAATGTACTCCATTTTTGATATCGTCAAGTTCCTCGTTGCCTTTATTGACGCATGTACAAAGCGGAATGGATACCAGTGTTACAGGTACTAGTACTGGTACATACATACACATCTTCACACCAGGTCCCTCACGAGGTAGAAAATGTTCATATATATTTTCTAGGGCGGATTAAATTGACGGTTCTTTACGTTGGGCTATTAGATGATTTGGATTCTTCCGACCAGCGAGTTTGCTATAAATCCATAATGATGTCGCTCGAATTAAGTCCTTTAGTTGAGGGTAAACATGTGTACATATATATCTCCATACATTTTATATGTACGTACACATGCTTTCTTTTACAATTATATGGATGGTTTTGGGAGAAATTTGAATTTTTAATGTATGTACACGTTTTGAAACAACACCGCCGGAGGCAGTCATGAAAGTTCTCAATAAATCGATGAAGATGCTGATTGATTTTTTGTGTTCGATAGAAAGCGGTATATGCGAAAATATACCATGAATCATTGCTCAATGCTGCTGATGTGTCCATTCCTGCGTCGCATATTTTTTCAATAACCTTTAATCTTAATTATCTGTGCAATATTTAACGATCTGCTGTAAACCACGAATCAGTTGCTCGATCATATTTTTTCAGTTTACTATCGCTGACTACGTCGTCAAATCCGAAAATAAATTCAGTTACATTTATAGCTATGATTTTTTGTTAAATAATACCGTTTTAGATAAAGTATTTGAAAGGTCAATTTTGAACACGTAATGATATAAACACTTTATTAAGAGCGTCGAAAATTCTTTTCACCGGTTTTTTTCTCTTGCACCTGCGCTTTTGGAAGATGAGCTTTCGATGAGAGCGTTAATTTGCATCAACGTGATTGGACCTTCTTCAAATGTGTCCTGTACATATGTGAATTGCAATTACGTCACAGATTCCCTCGAGAAACATTCGTTTAGTACGTTGCTTGTAAAGTGTACACACATTCGGACGCGTTTGTTTACGTGTCGACGACCTGAACGGCAAATACTGAGAGCGTATTGTTACAAGTTTACAATCTAGGGCGTTACCCTTCTAAAATGAGTTGTTAGTTGAAAAAACAATGCAGCGTTTAGATTTGTAAACGTCGAATCGCATTCCGTTCGGGTACGCCTCCGAAATTAGTTTCCACAACAATGTTGGGCTTGTTTTTGGCATTGATGGTGGAATTCAGGTTACGTTGTTATAATCGTACGCCGTTTGTACTGTTTGGTTTCGAATTATGCAAATTCCCTCTGTAACTTTCAAACGTTATTCGCGAAGATTTTTATCACCGCATTTCGAAGATAACGCTGATATGTTTAAGTATTGAAATGTGATAGTAAATGAACGTTAGGTCTGTAAGATAAAAGATGAGTATTCAACAGACTTCCAAATGAAACCAGGAGTCTTAATTAAATACTTCAGGAATAATGTTTTTTAAATAAGTATGCTGTCTAATTTTATTAACTTCGTAATATATACAAGAAGTTGCTTTGCAGGTATTGTGGAAGATTATAATCCAGCAACTTGTTTCGAAACAGAAATACTGTTTAAGTTCAAGAACAGATCAGATCCTGTGATAATTCTACGTGTTTTGTTTCCTAAGGAGCTATCTTCAGCGCCCCGCGACGCGTATTAATGTGTTTCGCGATGATATATACCACCTGTCATAATGTTGTACGCCAATATTCGCATAATAAAGTGCATTTCTGACCTTATATGGGAAATTCTATTTAAAACCGACTGCGGTTTTGTACAGAATTACAGTTTCATCGATCTTTAATATACTATGTCAGACGTCAAATCGCTGTAACAGTTTTGGAGGGAAAACAAGGGAAAAAAATTAACAATGCGGTTTTCAATTGGAATATGGATTTTAAGCATGCAATGTAAATACGGTTCAGTTAAAAATGTAGATCAATAGAATGTGCAAATTTAATAAGTACTGTCATTGTAACTGAAGGTTTCGGCCGCAGGGGCTAACGGAATCGTGACTCACGAACTTGTGGTTCCTGACTGTGTCCGAGTTGTGATCATGACTATTTGAGGTTTTATCTGTCCTGTACAGGATGTCACTGCTCGTAACTGGGTTAATTTTGAATAATATTGTATTTCACCCGGGTTAACAAGTGCGTCTAATTAAAATCCTTAAGACAAGACATGCGAACCGCGCATTCTACCAGTTTAATAATGTGGGCGTAC
This sequence comes from Apyrrothrix aesculapus, assembly GCA_018245815.1. Classification (NCBI taxonomy): domain Eukaryota; kingdom Metazoa; phylum Arthropoda; class Insecta; order Lepidoptera; family Hesperiidae; genus Apyrrothrix; species Apyrrothrix aesculapus. The sequence continues at coordinate 2,627 of DWEH01000234.1, read as the reverse complement.
CGCTGAGCTGAAGTTATCTATCGTTACGAGCGGGCTACCTAATGAGATCACGCGATTTACATTCTCAGACAAATATTTCCACGTTTCCGTAGATCAACTTTCATAGTACTATTTGTTACCTTTTTGGAACAGATTCACCTTTTCGCAAACGATAACACAAGAAGAAGCCACATAGCACGATAAATTATCACCGAGATAATCGTAGAGGTATTGAGTTTCAAACTTGTACGATGTGCGCACATACGTACACGGTGTCAGCAGCTCCGAGATTTATTCGATGATACTGCGCGTATCATTACAGCGCTCGTCTGATGTTTCCTGCATACGGTACTTCAGCTAGACAAAGATAATCTCACAGCATTGTGCGTTGTGAAGCACGTGAGCGCATAAACATTGAACGTGGAGTCGTATTTTTCTTTGAGTCAATGTCTCCGCTACGAAACAAACGCTCGAATCACAAGCGAGATGTTGCACGATAATCCTGATATTTATTCATCTACCCTCGCAGTTAATTAGACGTAAGCTTATCCCATCGTCCACTAATGCTGACATATTTGGTGGTATTTATTTTAAAGCTCCCCATGCATTCCTTTACTGTTAAGCTCCTGTTAATGACCTTTTTCCTTCCTCAATCCAATCGAGGGGCTGCAGTGGCCTTATAAAAACAGAGAATGTTTTAGGGATAACATAATTGGTATTTCTGTGTTGATTATGTGATTTTTCTTTCCAAATTGTACCTACACTGAATATAGCTGATATAGTGAGATTCCAACCAGCAAAGCTATGGATTAGCCCTGACTTAAAATGATGTATGTATTTGATTGAATTTATTCACATTTGATAGAAACGCGTTCGGAGTCGGGAGTTTATGATTATATAGCATTAATGGACGCGAGTGTAAGATAAGAATTTCGATTTTTATATTGATGTTGAGCATGCCGAGTTCGTAAGCAGTTTCTGCGGTGTAGTGCTGAATGGCACCAATGCCCGCAATTTGTTCGTACGTGCGAAGTGGGATTGCCTACCCTAATTGCGGTTTGCGAACATCCCGCGCCGACACTACGTTATGTTCTATAATTTCTTACATTGAACTCATTCCTTACGTTGTAGCATATCTGTGTACATGGACACAGCATTTCCTTAGGACTCGTCGCGACGTCGTAAAGATACTCCGCCGACTTTATCGGGGGAATTCTGATAATTCCCCATTTATCAATGTAAGCCTTCTGTTTAGCAGTTGATAATTTGATCTCCTATTAGGGTAGTCGGGGCTGTGCTCGTAAAGCGGGCGCACATCACACTTATAAGGCACTAAAATAGATGCCGACGTTGCGGATTGACCGTGAATGGCGAGGAGCGCGAGGCGTGCTCGGGGCTCTGTTAACTCGATGGGGTACACGTCGTTTTTTGTCGGCGGGCGTTGCAAACGAAATTATGCCTCGTTCGGCGCCGCGCGGCCGCAGTCGCTCCTCTTTTTTCCTCGTTCGCGTCGAATTTTATTATTTTTATTTAACACCTGCGCCCAGTAATCTGTATTCGACGATCTTCCGAACGCTTAACTCTTTTTGGATTTATTTTTGGTGTCGGGACCGACCAATTTATAGCATCGGAGTTTTGTCCACCCAAAAGTGTCGTTTAATTTTCCATGTTGCTTCGGTGACAATCGATTATGATCGCCCATGATTAGAATTCTGTTGGGCTGACGTGACTCTCATTTTATTCCTTCGTTACGGTTGGTCTTCGAATTTGCTTGCGTTATGGGAATGGTTAATTTTGGTCTTGATAGCTTTTTCGTTTACAAATTTGTTCATGTTTGACTAACAGAGCTGCTGGGAGACAGATAAGCTACGTCATGCTGAGCTTATACGTTTTTAAATGATTAAATTTCAAATTAAAGATGATTTACTACCGATTTATATAATTTTTAAACGTATATTATTGGATATTGGCCATAATTATTGGATATTGGCGGTGATCAAAGTCCGACAGGCGTCATCGAATTATTCGATTGTAAGTGCCACTCGGCACTAGAATGCTAATTGGTTTCAAAGAGGCCCACGGGCGGCGCCGGCGGCGCGGCGCTCTGACCTATGAACTGGATTTATAGCCTTACACGCCAAAATACTTTATATTTTTTCTGTCCTACAAATGACTTACATTTTTGCGTTATAATTTTTCTGAATACGTATACGTATCAATTTCGAAATATATTCATAGTTATAGTCATATACACTGAATCTCAAAATCATATTGAGTAAATGGGTATATATGTTACCTATTGTTGAATTTTCCATATCTTCGAAATACATCTACAGCTCATCAAAAATAGTACCTATGTTCTTCCTGAGATCGATCTCTGCCAAGTTGTTTGTGCGTTAAGAACTGAATATAATTAATTGAAAAAAAAGATGGTGGCCTATATAACTGAAATTTTTCTTCCCCGTAAATTGTTCTTGTATAGATAATTCTGATACCTTTTGTACTTTTGTTATTTAGTTATTAAACAGTTATTGATGTAAGACCAATACTGAGTTAATTTTCCTGAGAGTGTCGCGATTGGACAGGTTGCAAGAAACATTGTATTTTTGTACGTCTTCTGGTTTCTACTTCTAAGGTATATGGCGGGA
>DWEH01000233.1:0-13073 GCA_018245815.1 Apyrrothrix aesculapus | reverse complement strand
TTTTTAGAAAAATCCAATAGTACTCGACCCGGGATTTGAACCCAGGACCTCTCGATCGGCAGTCGCGCTCGCAACCAACACGACCAACGAGGCAGTCAACTACATACCTAATAATAATCTAATCTCACTAGTATATACGTACTTATGCCCTAAGATAAGTTTCAAAGCTCGTTTGATTATGTTTCTACAGTGTTTTTGGATAACATTAACAAAGTGGTAATTTCAAAAATATTGACTACAAAACTTCAAAAACTGTGTCTAAGGACTGTAATCTTCAGGGTGGAATATAAGCGTCATATATCGACCAATAAGAGCTATGGGTAATTTAACAGTCCTTCCGCAAGAAAGTCCTGATAGAGAAATTTCAGTACCTTAAAAATTAATTCATAAGCTACTCGTATCTTATCTAGGTTACAGATACATCAGATATTACAAGAGACGAATGACGAAAAATTGCCATTGGTAAGTTCAATACATCATTATGTCTAACCTTCTTTCAACAGAAATACAAAAGCACTTACATCAGAACCAATCTTTCAAGTTGAAGAAAGAAGTTTCTGGGAATTACATAATTTATTTCGCGATATAAATCCAAGTCAATGATAAAATACGGAGGGAGGCGAACTTGACATTAATTGTTGCTATAAAATTTATGTTCTTGGCTATTCAGCGATGGATTTACAATTCCTCTAGATCCCTTACCAATGTAATCGCAAGTTGCGAAGCAATTAGTGCTCTATTAGTAAGCAAAGAGAGTACTCCTTAGCTTGCACGCCCCCGGAGAATGATAATTCGAAGCAGAGGAGTCTAGTCAAAAACAAATGGAAGACGAATTTGTAACAATGTACACGATGAAATCAAAGTTGATAATTTACTAGTCACAGACAAGATTAGATGTACTTATAAAATGGGCTAAAATTTTGTTACAGGTATCATCAAATTGTTTTGTAGCTGTGTACAGTAAAGTAAACAGAAAAATTTAAACGGAAAATGAATAATTTTCATCCATATTTTGTGTGCCTAACAAAACATAAAAAAAAATTCTCCTCGCCCCTAATATTTTTATTTAGCAAATGTTTGTTTAGACGACATTTTTCTAAAATGCTTAATTTTAAGCATGAAATGTTCATAGCCGCTACCAAGATACACGCATCGCGCTGGTCACTTTTATATTTTTCAACAAAGCCGAAAAAATAGTTACCTACTGAAACGTTTATCCACAGAATTTTTATACGGACCTCTGGACGGTTTGACGTTTCGCCAGATACCCGTAGAAATTTACGACCTGATAAAACGCCACCAAACAACTTGGAACCCTCTGAATAAACTGTTTTTGCTCTTTCGTGTTGATATTGTTTGGTTGAGGAGAGGGTTGGGAGGTCATTGCAAATCGGACGCTGTATAAAACTTGTCTACCAAATGGATTACTACGATTAAGTATGAGCGACCTCTGACCCGTATAGCGTGACGCATGATTGGGCCAAAGCTTGGATTAAACGTTTCATTAAGCCCCGGCTTAGTTCTTCAGTAAAAATGTCCCATCGTAACATATTTTTTAAATGAAAGACTATTTAGGGTCGACACGTAAGAGCGTAGCCTCGAGAAGAAATCTGTTTTGTGATCCGTGATTTGAAAAAATATTAAAAATATTGAAGTTTAAAATAAAGTAAGGAGTACATTTTATTAAAATTTCGCAAGTTTAAAAAAGAGCATAACTTTCAGCTAAAATAAAATCATTCGACTATTTTCGGATAAAATAAAATAATATTATAATCAATAGTAAACGATATAAATACTCCGTGAAAAATACTCCGTGTTTAAATGATTTGGGTTAAGTGCGAAACAGATATAAGGCAAAGTGCGAATGGTGGAATACTTTCGTGTATACCTGAATATAATAATGTATGTACTGTAAGAAAAGCAACGCTAAATACTACAGGAATTTGGTGACATTACAGGATTTCGGATCACCATGTGTACTTCGGCCGCTTCTTCGATTGCTGCATTTTAGGTTTTATGAGCTGTTCTCAATCCAGAGTCAGGGATGGGTTTGTGATATGTTAATTAATTAATTTTGAATCTAGGTACACCCGATATAACCACTAAACATGCACGGAATAGATATCTCCTTGCTGTCATTTTGACATAATACCTACTCGCCCTCTCGGAAACGGGGACAATAAGAAGTATGTATGGGTTGATTACAGCCGATAAAATTAGAAACGATGTGATCATAGTACGATCTGATGTACAAGAAGTTTTTGTAACACTCAAAGAATGTCACAAATTTAGTTATGATGAAAATTAAATAAATAAAAATTCTGTACTTCCTGAAATGTGGGGCCAACCCTTGTTATAATTGGGTATATTTAAATATACAAAAAACAGAGACTGCTCTGAATGGTGCCCCTGAAAAATTTATGTTCACCCGTTTGACAGAGCCCATGTCTCCGGCTGGCCATTTTACGAGCGAAATTAATGGGTCGGCTTATATATAAAAATATGCCTGTTTCGACCACAGTTTTAGATGACGATTAACTGGTGCAGCCCGCTTTTAATTTTCGTTATATACAAACGACTGTTAAACAGGCAGAGGGGCAGATTTGTGATATGAAATGAGTCAGCAAACCTTGAAGGTCTCTTTTAGGGCCTGTTCGTGAATCATGTCCTAAAAACGGGTCTAACGCGTCTTTTTGTTTTCCAAACGGGACATACATATATGTGTACGGTATACATATATATGTATATGACACGCTTTGTACATTAGTCACAATTTTGTCCTTTGTACAGGTATCCTTTGGTTCAGTGCATAACTGGACAGATATCCGAAAGAAAAGAATCAATCGAACAACTGCAAAAATTTATTGACGACTGAAAATAATAGTAACAATCTTCAGTAATACTGATTCCATGTATCTGTTTAATTATGTTTGCATAATAATTATCTAAATTGCCGATTAGTGTTGAAATATTACAATTACAATATCCTGGGACATCGCCACACACTCGGCAATCTGATCCCAATCTAAACATCAAGATAGCTTGTGTTATGGTAACCAGACGGCTGATAAACTACATATATACATAAAAGTATCTACTTACATAAATATGTTTTTTACACCCAGACATAAGAAACAATTATGCTCATCTCACAAAATATTTATTCTGGGTGGGAATCTAACCCACGACCCCCGGCGCAACAGTCAGGTTCACTAACCACTTCACCAAAGGGCCAGTCGATTTGTTATTTGCCAACTAAGAAATAGCTGACAAAATAAGCTAGCCAATAGTCCATAATAGATTACCAACAATTTTCCGATTGAGTAGCAGTGACCGGTCATAATTTTCGAATAATCCCCAATCGCCAGATCTATATTCAGTTGTAGATACCGTCCGCAGTTTAAGTTATACGCCCATAAGCTAACGGCTTATATTATCTCCAAGTTATTGTTACGAGCGGTACTGATAACAGTGTCGTCGTGTTTCAACGATGACGAAGTTTGAGCTGCGAATTTGTCTGTCATAACGTTAAGTGAGATTAGAGGCTTTAAAATCCAAATGTTTCGCTTAAAGTATTTAAATGATTAAGAGTAACGCGTAGGGCAATTTTATATTCGCCCGGTTTATTAGTCCAGTGGTTAATGACTGCTTGCTAAGGTTGTAGGTTCGATCCCATTCCAAAATAGAGCTTTGTGTGATAATATTTGTTCACTTTTTGGTTCTTAATGTATCTACATATCACATATTTGCTGTCTCGTCTGTCGTGTTGGTTCCAAGCGTCAGCTGCCAATCGAGAGATTCTGGGTTCAAATCCCGGCCCGGGTCGGATACTACTGCAAACTCCTCTGCCTACCTATTTGAATATTATTATTATATTTTAATTTAATAATTAATATATGGAATTTATCAGGCATCTGGTGACTTCAGCACAGAATGCTTAGTTTGGGATAAGATGGCAGTATGTAAGTTGACGTAAAATATTGATATTATTAAAAACATATTTTTCAAGAAACAAAGTCACGTTATGGTCAAGCAAAGGTTATTAAATCTGTCAATTTATATAAAAACAACTTAGTTTACTCCACTTAAAACAGGAAATTTCATTGAGCTAGCTGATCATATATTACTGATAAGTAATGTTAAGTATTGTGAAGTTTCATACACAAATATTAGCATTTGTGTATGAAACCAGTTATTCTAACGCCACCATTGCTGGTCAACTATTAATTTTGGCCTATTCTATCCAAATATTTTCCTAACGAAACATAACTTACATCTGTCATGTAAATATAGAAAGTACTACTGAAATTAATTCATTGATTAACAAAACATGTAACAATATTTGTCATGGAAATCTACATTTTTATGTGGGTAATGTATAATATGCACATGTTTTAAACAAATAATTTATTGTTATATTACAAGAATGTTAACCAGCTCTCCTTGAAGAGGCCTTCTCTAACACATAAACTTGCAAATAAATATAGGGAGCAATACCGTAAGGGACCTGGTTTGATAATATAATAATGTAGGTAGCAACTTCAAGCGAGTCAAAGTTGGCCAACCAGCCATTTAGATGAATATTTTTCGTTGGTTTTAACAATGGTTTGACTAATCACTTGTTGTACTTTAATAATAGGATGTTTTTATGTAATGTAAGTGAATCCCTGAGGTTTGTTGGTAAATATGTTTTATATTTTTGTCTGTTTACAATGGTAGGTGTCTATATTTCATTTATTCTGAACTTATAACTTATCCTATATGTTTTATACACTATAATAGTATACAACTTCTTTATCTGTGCATATATCTTTATTATTGCTTTGGTTTATCACTAGCTTAACATAATGTGAATTTATATAATTTGTAAGTATAAAAATATACAAATATGATCTAAGAGCCCTCTATTAAAAAATTATGTTAATGTCAGTGTACTTTTCTTTCATCAACCTTATTTCATTTTCATTTATGCTGTTCCCTTCTATGTTTAATTCTTGTAGATTTAATACTGGAAATCCTTTGAGAGTAGTTAGCAAGTTGTTTTTCAGGTTTAGTTTCTGCAACACACATAAATATTGTACTGCCACGTTATGTGGCTACAGGTAATATTGGTAAGCATACTTTAATGAGATTTTCAAAACACACTTACCTTGCAGTTTTGAAGTTTTATTAAAACTGGCAACATTCTAGATGTCAAATTCTGATTTGAAAGATCGACATTTTCACAATGGCAATAGTATTGCAAATGGTACAATGAAGTAATTTTTTCATTGCACAATATAGTAAACAGTAAGCTTGAAGTCGGGTAATCAAACATTAACTGATCTTCTAAACACCATTTTGAAATGAGATCATCATAGTAACCAGCCCTGAGTTTGTCTATGGATTTAAGGCAATGCAGATTACATAGTGCCTCTTGATGGTATAATTTTGCATCTATACAGTGCAAAATTATGGTTGTAGTTAAAACTGTCCCTGAAAAATCATTGCAAATTGTAATATATGTTTTACAATATAGTATTGAGGTGATTGTTTTGCAGTGACAATGCTTATATCTACAATACTTGTGAGGTGCAAACATGATCAGCTTCTTTTTGTTTCTAGTATTTAATGTGTAATAAAACAAAATAGTGCTTTAGAAAACAATCACACTAAAGTGATTTATACTACTTACTGCAATTCAATACTAATTTCAATGGGATTTGATTTGAGTTTTTTGTCAAATTTGTCTATAAATTGAACAATGGCTAAGTAATGAAATTTACAGGTCTTTAACATAAATCTAGAAGAGCTACATGTCAATTATGAACATCATCAGATTACTTACATTTACTATCGGGTTCCAACTGAAGTAACTGGCGACATGATGCTAGTTGATCTTTCAATTCCTCCAAAACAGGTTGTGAATATTTGTTTTGAAAACTAATTTCACTTTTCCCTACATAGGTAGAGGGCTTATACTCTCTGCACACTATGTTTAGTTTCTCCGATTTATCACTTTCATACTCAACCTAAGGGTTCATACTTAACCTATTAGGTTTTACATTAGATTATTAGATTACGGTTGGACTAGTTAAGAAAATATGAATTCTCAATCAGTAGTCATTAATAATAATCTTATTAATATACATGAAGAAACTGATGAATGTAGCAGAAACTTGTCAGGTCTGTATGGATAGATATTTGGCACTTGGTACTCTCTACCTACCCATGAGGGACCTGACATGATGATATGTATATATGTAAGTGGCTTTATAATATTAATACTGTTATAACAAAATAATTGGTGATAAAATTGTGATACTATTTATTAATATTGAGTGTGATTGTAATCAAGAAACAACTCTGTTAATTTCACCTTAATTTTCATGCTGTTTGTAATTTCATGCTGATGGTTAAATATCCACAAATCGTCATACTCTTTATCAGTACATGATGTCCAATCTCCGACTACATTTTCTTCATTGAAGTACAACTTTATCGTTTTTTGTACAAAATCTTTAGAAACATAATTATTCCAGGCTAGAGTTGTCTTAATTGGTGTAACACAAAATACTACTGGTTGTACATTGTATTTAACGGCTCCTAAAATAATGTAGTGATTTAATCATGAGTTGATTATAGTATTGTTCATAAAATTAAACATAATCAATTGATTTAGTTACCTAAAAGCCATCTAAGATAAAACCAAGCACTTGTATCATCGGGATCAGTGAATGCAGCACTTTGAACCATTTTCAGTTCATGCTTGTGGTGGTTGTCCTTTATAGGTCGTCCACCTGAAAATTTGAATTACAATATTTTAATATTATCAATAATGATTTCATTAAAAATTAATCTGATAAGACCATAACCCTAGGTTAATCCTTCTTAAGGAGTATTTCTATGTTACACTTTATATTTACATTATGTTCATTTAGTGTGATTCATAGAATATTGAAATGGTTTGCTCTCACTGAAAATTAACAGTAAATGCTCTAAGATGCGTTAATATTTTATGTTAAATACAAATTAATTAGATGCAGATAGGTTCGAAATGGTGAAAGAAAACATGTTTAGTTTGTTTGTAGTAATAGTATGTAGCAATGTACATATATATGTTACAGACCTGTTCCTTGACCAACCAAATTATACTAAAGGAGAACAACACTGAATAATAATACCTTCTAAGTCCGGATATAACTCCACTAACATTTTACTTCTATAATGCCAAGCTGAGTAATTAGAAAAATTATCATGTATTTTTTCTGTGGTGAAATCAAATTCCTCTTGCAATGGTGCCTTGCATTGTCTAACAATAAACCTGCGATAATTCCAGGTATGGACTGTAATAGTAAAAGAAAAAATTTATTCATTCGATGAGGGTATCGAAGACTGTATGGATAGAGATATTTAGAAGTTGGTGCTCTCTGCCTATTCCACAAAGGACCTGGTGTGGTGATATAGTAATAATAATATTATTCACCAATAAACAGGTTTATCAGTTACAATGTTGTCATTTTCATACATAATTGATAGAATTGACCAATTCTCATCATAATTACACAGTCAGGTTACAGGCCTGTTGTAAGACAAAGCTTAAATTAAAAGCCTCTATAGATAGTTCCTAAAACTATAGAACTGTTTTTTAAAGATAAAAAATAGCCAAATGTGGCTTGAAATCAATGGTGAACTATAAGACTTATACAATGTGTATCATTCCATAGAAAAAAAATTTATGTAACTGAAAATTCTACAGGTATTTCCCCATTTAATACCAATATGGGGTTGGTAAATGAAATATGTGGTTATATTTTTCCGTTTAGTATGTCGTTTTTACTTTATTGTATCTGCATGAATGCTGTTACCATTAAAATATTAAAGTTGGTCTCATTCCAAAATGAAATAGTTGCCAATATATAATATAATATGCCAATATATAAATGGTATATAATAGTTGCCAGGTTTATATACAGTTTTAAAAACATAACAGGGAACTCTGATGTATAAGTTTTCTCCATGCTTTCCTATATCTTTGTGAGTGATAATAAATATAAAATATTTGTGGTCAGAAGTGTTTGGAGAGGATTCCACCCCAGCATAACAGAATGACAGACTGCAATTTAAAGTAATAGCCTTACTGCTTATATATCTTATTACGTAACTACCTTATTTAGACCACGGAAATAAACATTTTCATTCTTTACAGTAATGTGTATCTTGAAAACTTACAATTTCTTTCATCTAGCTTAAGATACTTATGGCAGAGTTCCAGTTCTTTCAACCAGTCAGGGTTAGACCTGGTCAAGAGTACCCACTGCCTCTGATACCAAGCCCCATAGGACTTGCAGTTAAATTTCAAACAACATTCTGTTAACTTCAACTCATCATCATATATTTTGGACAGGTCTTGATCACTTTTATCGCTTTTACTGGAAATTATATTGATATTTGATTAATAATTTGTTATGTTCCAACATTGATTAAGGCATGATATGTTTGTAAGTCTTTTTTCTTTACAGTGTAAGAAAAAATTTTACCAATATTATTAAAGAATAATTTTTGAAATTCATTTCTTGCATTGATAGTAATAAGATTACATATCATCACGTCTGTAATCCCTGAAGAGGTAGACAGAGGAGTGTAGTACACTCCCACATTTCACCAGTTACATTTACATCCCAATATGAAATAGGTGGTAAGTCTATTGCCATACACCGGGCACAAACCCAGACTCTGAGCCACTACTAGAAAATCTAAATGAGAAAAATCCAATAGTACCCAACCCGGGATCTGAACCCAGGACCTCTCGATCGGCAGTCACGCTAGCAACCAACACGACCAATGAGGCAATCAATAGTAATAAGATTAAAAAAACGAAAAGGTAACAAGTGCTTCAGAAGGAATTTCCAAACGAAATTTCTACAATTATATGTTATAAAGGGACCAACCTAAATATAATTAATGTCTCTCTTCTTATATTCCATAGAGTAAGAATATCTGGATTAGAGGATAGGCAGCTTCCAGTAAGATCCATTAACTCCTTATCAAAGTCTCCTTGCTTCCTCTGTAAAAAACAATTAAAACAATAATGATAATGCTAGTGTAATGTTAATGTATTCAATTATTACTTAAATGTTAATCGTAAGATTACTTTTTATTTATAATAAGAAATGGTGTATGGCAATATATTCACCACCTATTCCATATAGGGTCATAAATGTAACTGGTGAAAAGTGGGTGTTTACACACTCCTCCGCCTACCTCTTCGGAGATTACAGGCGTAATGTTATGTTATGTTGCTTCAATAGTATATTGAAAAAAGTTCCATTTTACAGCTACACCAAATTATATCAATGTGTAGTAATTCAACACCTGACAAAAGTTTTAAACAATTTTTATCTTTAATAACATTCCTAAGTTTTCATTTCCCTAATTGGTACTAATTTCTGTATGTTTTTGCATCAAAATGTTTAAAGAACTAACTCCCTTTAAGGAAAAGGAAACTTAAAACTCTGCAAGTAGATTTGAAATCGACAATGGCTTCCTTGTAAATACTTTTAATATTATTCAGATAAATGTTTTATAATGTGAAATGGCACAGTAGTAAACTTATTATAAAACAACAAATGAATAGAGACCTTGGTTTCACGTTTTGGTAACAAAATTTTAACATAGCTTACTTTGTCTTTAATTTGCTGCATAACATTCCTAAACACTTTTAGTTTCTCCTGTCTTTCTTTATCTTTTCTTGCTTTCTCCTCTTCCGTACTTCTAACCTTTACTCTTCCATGCTGTAAATATGAAAAACATTTAAACAAAACATTAAGATGTAAAATATACATTTTAATGCTTTCTTAATAATGTTTAATAATCGAAAGTATATTAGGATAAACTATTACCATTCTTGGATCTTTTTAATGTAAATGTAAAAAATAGGAATGAAAATTAGCTGTAAATTACAAAGAATAGTTTTAGATAAGAAATATATACTAATTCGTGTAAAGCATTGAAATAAAAAATATCGTAAAAATAAACAAAATTAAAATGTACGATTACTGTTAGATAAATGAAAGAAAACGAAATAAAATAGAAAATAAGTATTGCACTGCCTCGTAACCTAGCCCTTTTTTTGACGCTCAATTGACAATTCATAAATGATGACATGCTATGTCATTGAACATGACGTAACATTCCCATGACATATGCAAGGATAGACAAAAAACTTAATACATACTAAGAGGTGAATGAGATCGGTATTCAATACCTCCAAAAACCTCACAGAATCTGCTGTTGAGCTACGACACCTCTCGATTTCTGAAAGACTTTTATTGTGCTTCCATAATGGCGACATTAAAGCCATAGTGGTACATAATAAGGCATTAATTAAAACTAGCTTCATTGACCATCACTATATCAAGCTGTAAGTGTTAACTAGGCTATCGTAAACCATCAGTGAGCAACAAATACCTTTTTATGAGTTGAGGTTGACTTTCGCAACAAAAGCTATCTTTAACGTACTTTAGGTTGCTACTTCCTACATTTAAATTTAGTTGAGCGGGTAGAACTTTCCATCATAGGCCTCATCAACCTTTTTTGTCCATTGCTAGATATAAATCTCTCCAATAACACACCAAAGAGCTCTATTTTCAACGTTTCGTTTCCAACCATTACTACATGAAGCTTTAAAAAGAAACGAAACAAATAGTAAATTGTGGATAGGTAATTTTAGTTAATTAAGCCAACAGCTCTCAATATCTATTTTTAATACGACTATTATGGTTATAAATTTTTGTGATACTTATCTGAAACAACTATGTGACATATAGCTTTAACAAATATTAAAAAATACTTAATTTTTTAAAGGAAACTTCCAAGAACATATCTAATAGCTTTTTGGGATTATACCCTGTTGCTTCATATCGTCGCACGTCAACTATACGTTGCAACAAAGTCCTTAGAACCTTGACGAAACATACGGATTAATTGGATTTTGTTTTGAAATCACGCTTCTAACAGTTTCTCTTAAAACTTTTTTTACAAAAACAGCTAATGACTTTATTGTTCACATGTACTGTTTACTAATTAGTAAGAGTATGCTGTATGTGCAACGTACCAGTTCATAAATTTAAATATTTTTCTGTTTCGCCGTTTCGTATGATTAACTACCTATGTACCTACCTATAGATTACAGTTGAACAGTTCTCTGTCATCTGTCAGTGCTAAGCCCATTGTGTGTTGTACGAGAATTGTGGAAAGTTTACTATTATTTACATTTTGTTCATTTAAATTAATAATGAATAATGCACCACAATTTTCCTTGCGTTGGAATAACTATGTTACTCACGTCACAGAAGCTTTTAATGTTTTACGTTTTGAGAACGACTTGGTTGATGTCACCTTATGCTGCGATGGGGGAAAAATAAAGGCTCACAAGATGTTACTCTCAGCGTGCAGCAATTATTTTAAGCAAATATTTAAAGAGAATCCATGCCAGCACCCTGTGATAATATTTAGAAATTTCAAATACGATGATCTCAATGCGATTATTAACTTTATGTATCATGGCGAAGTGAACATTTTTCAAGAGCAATTAGAGTCTTTTCTTATAACGGCGGAACTTTTGGAAGTTAAGGGTCTCACAGACAACATTGAAGAGGAATCGTCTAAGATTAAAATAAATGATAATACAACGTCATTAGATTTAAGTTCTAAAGTGAGTAGGCATAATATTGTAGTGACTGCACCGTCAGATGAACCTATAAATTTGGCGACATTTTCGGCAAGAGACGAACCTGTACCCCAAGAAAGTGCATCTGTTGAACATGAGCAAAATAATGACATTTCAGAACCCCAAATGGAATTAGTGAAAAATAGTGAGGAAATTGATGCAAAATCCAAGACAGTATCTCTCCCCAATGAGGAAATGCAAATTGACCTTCAGTCTACGTCAGTTGAAGATTTATCAGAGAGAAATAATTCTGGTAAGGATTAACAATTCTAAAAAATTGATAAATTACAGTAATTAATTATTTTGTATCAGGAATGATAAGATAACACTTCTTCATTACAGAATCAGATATGGCCAAGTTTCGTTGTCAGTTATGCCCAAAGGGATTCAAGCATCCAACTTCATTAACACTACACAAGGACTCTCATGCTGGGAAAACACAATGTCCAGTGTGTCACAGATCCTTCTCCCGGTCATATGACATGAGGAGTCACCTACAACGGATTCATCAGGGAAAACAACTGACAATCAAGGAAATTAGATATAAGAGCACAAGTGATACTGTGGCACCTAAGCAGTTTACTCATAATATATAACAATAACATAAAAAAAGACAATGGTTGAGTATAAAATGCACTTAGTGCTTTAAACCTTTAAAATTATCATTAGTTTTGTATAAATTTTGTTTCTGCACAATGATCATTTATATACGATTAAAAGCAAACACTGGCTGTTTACTATTGCCCAAAGGTGTAGGTTGTTATAACCTAATTTTTTTGTAAAATCTGTATCTTCACGTTTTACATGGGAAGAGTTAGGTCTTCTCTCATGCACAGAACAATTGTATTCCTTGCTAAATCAGTATTGGTGACTGTGTTCATTATATTTGGCTATTATTAACAACTGTTGAGTAAGATTTAAACTTTAAAACACAATGTGTATTGAAATGATTGAATAAAATTCATAAATTGCTTATGATAGTACTTGTTTATTAAAGTTATTTTATGAAGTATAATGTGTATTGTTTAGGATAAAAATGTATTGCAAAGTGTTATCTTGAATTATACTGTTAAATTGTTATTTACCGACATTATTATGAAATAAATTCACTAGGTTGGTGCTCCAGATGTCTTTGATACAAATGTACAGCAAAATGTTAATGGATGAATACCTGTGTTACATTTTAAGATTATTATTTTATTACAGCATTTTGTATGTCACAAAAAACTGCTCAGTGTTCTTAACTTTGGTATTTTTCTACACTAGTCTATATAAATATTATTTAAATATATGTAATTGTTTATATGTTTGTGTTTTATTAATAGCATAATGTAAAAGATCACACTGACAAAAATAACAATAA
>DWEH01000232.1:0-13075 GCA_018245815.1 Apyrrothrix aesculapus | reverse complement strand
GTTATTACGGCCCTGGAGTGCCTTCACAATATAGGCACTTAGGTAATCTAACCATAGATTAGCCTGTCTTTGAATAAACGCACCGACGATGCTTCAACCGTTTGATAGCGATTACATCGAATTTTTGTCAAATTAACTCCTCAATTAATAAACTTGTAATACATTGGATTGGTTGCGTTTGTGTACTTTACATTAAATTTTCGGTTTCTTTTTTCTCTCTTGTGCTTAATGTGGGGAATGAGCAATTAAGAATGAATAATATTAGTCAAAATAATTTTATGATATTACGTGCTTTTCTTGTTCTTCCGTTTCTATTTTATTATAAAATATATCAACTGTAATTGTTAATTGTTTTATTGATTCGAAATATTTAACATTAATAAGCAAATTTGTACTTTTGGGAACCATAAATTAAATTTACAATCCCAAAAATTTTATGTAATATAATTGAAACAGTCCGCGCTAATTATGATTCAATATTTTTACCTGAGTTATGGAACACATTTCGTGTCCTAATTGGATTGTTCGTTAATTCCAATTAAAATGTGTGTTTTTTACATCAAAGTGAATTAAACCGACGTCGATTCGTTGTAATTAAGCCCCTATCAGTAGATATAGCCGCCCAATATACAAGGGATTATGGCATCTTATCAAGTGACATTACCAATTTGTGTTATGATGTTGTGTTGATATTTTAAATATGTTTATTCAATGTTTTGACATGTGTCAAACGAGTTAAAAGTCGTGGCTAAAACGCGAATATCTACAGCAAAATAAAAAAAATAATTTGATTGGATATGCTCTGATACGAATTAAAATAATACTACCCAAATTTGTAAAACACAAATCTATGCATTATTTTATATTTATAGTAGTTTATGTTCATAGTATTTTTTTTAAATATTGTATATAAGACAACTAATTTGCTAATATTTATTACGTGTTTATATCAAACTCATACCAGAGAGTAGCGAAATATCAAAACGATTAAAAATATAAAATAATTTTCATATATTTGTACACATGAAAATCCACAGCCGAATTTCGGTCAAAATTCCAGTACGCGGAGCGGGTAGCTGTGGTTGGAATCGTTAAGGAAATTGCCGAGTGCCCATTAACGGGCGGGTGAAATTCGCTAATTAAGCGAAATTAATCTGTGCGGCATTTCGCGCTGTGACGTAAACGCGAGATGCTTTTGTTTCATTGAATAATTGCCGAGAGGTGTTTGGGACGAGACAGACTGGTTCCCCCAAGGCCAGGCGTCGCACTTGCGCGGCTCCGGCCGACGCCGCGCGCCTGACGAATGATGCCGAGATTGCGCCCGCAACCATCAGACTACTCTACAACGCAAGAAAAAATAGTATACCGCCTATTGATTATGGATTAGTTTTCTAAGTATATACCGGATATAAGAATTATGTCAATGGAATGTTTTTTTCTCGTAGTGGCTCGGAGTCTCGATTTGAACTCGGTGTATGGCAATAGACTCACCGCCTATTCCATAATGGGACGTAAACGTAACTGTTGAAATGTAGGACTGTTCGACACTCCTCTGCCTACCTCATCGGGGACCACAGTCGTGATGTTACGTTTTATTGTAGTAGATAGGCATTTAAAACACACTCCATGTCGGTATAAACAAATTAAATTAGACCGTGCGAGCAAATGATATAAATTTATTAGTGTTACCACATAAATGTACGTCTAGACCAGAACTTCATAGACTGCTAAGGCGATAATAAATTTGAAGTTGACAGTATATCAGTTTTCGATTTATCGCCTGTTTCCATTTACGCGGGGGACATAAATTTTTGGAACCCATACCGTTCGGCTGGTTCAATTGAGAGCTGATGTTGGATTATTGAAAAACGCCCGCGGTGATGAGTGGAGCTGTGGCGAAAACTCACCGGCGTGGATTGACATCAACATAAACAGACGCATTTTATTACGCATTAAATTTTATCATCCATTTTGTAGTATTTTTAATGTATTTTTGATTTTTGATACACTTTACGTATTTATTAAAATTACATTAATAATAACTCATTAAATATAATTATGCATATATTAAATCAGATGATTTATTACGAATTGTGTAATATTGTATTACGATAAAACCTAAATATTAACTGATAGTTACATACTAGCTTCCATATAATAAATAATGAAGGTACATATCGCTCTAAGACTAGACTGCACGTTAGAATTCATTTATGCAACGATTAATTTGCATAGTATATATAAGTTGCATTACAATTTACTTTTAACAAATCAGTAAACAGTTTGTGCTAAGGCGGTTAATTAATTATTCTTTGTACTGTGGCCGATGTTTGTATTGTTTAAATTTAATAACCTAGTTCCAATTCAATTATTACTAAGTAATTTAGTTTAAAAAATCCGTGAAATTACAATGACTACCCAGAACTAGCAAGGTCTTCGTCCCAAATTGATTTATAAAGTCGAAAACGAACGTAAACAAAAGACGATTTCCCGAAACGACAATTGACTGAATTTTTCAATCGAATAATCGATAATATAATATGCAATTTAATATATAAAATTCGGAAATAACGTAGATAAGATCCGTTAGTTTTTGTGAACTGTAACGGCGCATACGGACTCGGGCCATCCCATTCTTCACGCACGTGCGTCACGAAATATGGCCTATTATCACACCCAACAAAGAAACCGAGGCACGAGCCGCTGAAAAATATACCACGAAATTCGATACCGAGGCATTAAAATCGCCTCGTCTTTCAACCGAGCACAATACCAACGAATCCTAGAGGCGCGAGCCCAACGAAATATTTCAAATGCAAATCGTGCTAACGCCATGAATGTAATAGTTTGTCGTGGGATGCGCACGCGCCGCATACACCGGAAACAAATTATCATACCCATATAAGCGCGTATGAAAATGAAAAACTTTTTGATGTCAACGGTTTTTATAAATTGCACCAAACTAGAAAACCGAGTCAAAGAGCGGACAGTTTAATCTTTAGCGTTACAACCGTCTTTCTATTCGATGTGATGAATTGATGACTTTATGAAGAGATGTAAAAGGATGTTTTTGTCAAATGTCGCCCGATTCAAATGGCAAAAGAATTAATAATGTGTTAGATATAGCCGGAACGTAACTTGGTCTTTTTTAAATTATTCTATAAGCAACCACGTAAAAAACACTCAAAATTCATTTCCGCCCATATACAAAGAATCGACGGAATATCCCGTTAAGAGTGATATTTATTTGGGCAAAATGCTAGGCTAACGTACAAACTGACGACGTTTAGAATTCGGTAACGTATTTCGCAACGTCCGTAAACATGCGGCGTTAAATTTCGGTAATCGATTTGCTCGACATCAGCATGCTTGTTGACATTTGCCTATGGATGGCGACGTTGGCAGGAAATTCACGTAGCTTTCAACTCGGTAACAGTATAACGTAAAACGGGCATTAATATTCAATGGATGATGTTACAAAAGTAATCAAATATATATGCAAAAAATAAGATCGCAAAATTGTGTGCTTGGGCACAAACTCTTTGACCATTAAATCAAAAGCTGCAATGAAACGATTTCAAATAATTGAGATAAAATTTTAAACGTGTACAAGTTTGTATACCTACTGAATAATTATTAACTGAATATGTGGTTATTAGAATTATTATATCATCACGCTAGGTCCCTTGCGGGGTTGGCAGAGGACATAACAATGAAAGAACATAACATTTATTATCGTATTGATTGATATATTATTATTATGTTTTTATCGAATTGATTGAATATTATAGTTGTCCACTTAATATCGCCACGTAGGAACTAACATTAGTTTTCCAGTTGGATATCTTTAGGTTTAATAGAATTGCCTATCTTATATTTGTCGTTGAACCCTTTCAAAGGGCTAAACATTTTACGCTGCGACATTTAATTACAATTTAAAGGACATTCACATATACTTGCTTAACAAAACTGGGTTAGTACATAGCAGTGATAGCCTAGTAGTTTAGAATTCGGCTTTCGAATTCGAGGGTTCTAGGTTCAAATATTGGCGAGCACTTTTGACAAAAAAATGGCGTATTAAGATTTAGTACTATTTACTGTAACGATGCAGGAAAACATCATTTGTATATCTGAAGGTTTTCTATAATGTTCTCTATGGACTGCCTCGTTGGTCGAGTGGTGGCAAGCGCGACTGCAGGTCGAAACGTTGTGGGATCAAATCTCGGTTCGAGTACAATTAGAGTTTACTAATTTAGGTTTTCTAGTAGAAATTTCTAGTAGTGAATTTGTGTCCGGTGTATGACAATAAGCTCACCCTGTATTCCATAGCGGGACGTAAACGTAACTGGTGAAACGTATGTACTACACTCCCCTGCCTATCTCTTCGGGGATTACAGGCGTGATGTATTCTCTAACGTGCGTGAAGGCCTCTGACCCGCGTTTAGTCTGCTAATACACCAAAATCCTTCTCATTCTGAGAGGAGACACGTGCTCAGCAATGGAGCGCAAGGGTTCATGATGAACAATACATATTGGTAACAGTGGCACCTCATTATCGCTTATCCAAGGCACATATCAAAATTCGCGTCTCGATACAAAAGCGGTGATTGCGCCATCGGTCTCATCGGTATGTAAACCGTTCGTGTCGGGCTTCAGAGGTTCGTCTATCTGAAATCGGCTGAATGTAAATCCTGTAAGCTATTGTAATACACTAATGCGATGTATCTAGGCGAAACGGCGACGTCCTCAGGTCGCTGACAGGACGGCATTATCATCGAGATGCTTTTAAGCACGTGCTGTCCTATCGGCGAGAGAGGGAGATAGAGTTATTGTTACTATTGTTTTTGTGCTTCACGCTAGGTGATTTATGTAGTAGGCAGTGTGCGTTTAGTACCACGTATATATCCCCGCAAATGTGATGTGTTTGAGAAGAGAGTAAGAAAAAAGAGAAAGGTAAGGAGAGAGAGTAAGTTTAGATACGTTCAAGTAAGTGTTTTACTATCAGCGAGAAAAAATAATAGTGTATGTTATGAAAGTGATTTTTATTAAAGATAAATTATATTTAACGAGTTTCATTAAAATGTGTTTGGGGAGAGTTATAGATATTTAAATAAAAAGAGAAGCGATTTTTTAATTGATTTACAATAACAAATGTGTAGTCAGGAAGGAATACTCTAGAATACTGTAAAACTCATTTTTAGTGTAAAAAATAATAATGATTTTTATACAATAAGTACCTATGGAGAAGTTTAAAAAGTGTATTACAAATAAAGAATTACTTATAACGCGTTCGTAAATAGTCTAAAGTTATACTATTTAATTATTGTTACAGTTTTAATGGTATTCATACTCATCATCATCATCATGATCTCAATTATGTCATTAACGATGGCTGGCCAAATGGCAAGACCTAAAAACCGGAATTTTGACAGCTTATTAAAAACGCAAATATGGTAAATTTTATGGTTTATCCTACAGTGATATTTGCTTAAAACTTATACACTTCCTAATTAAGTACTTATTGATGCCAACAACACTAAAACGCACAACATTTTAGTAGCACAGTATATTGTTACGCCACGTCCCTTACGGGGCAGGCAGATAATACAGAACGCTACATATCTCAATCGGTACAGAAGTGACGTGGCTCTTCCACATTTATTACGCACGCCTGTTTGCAAGACTTCTGCCCCCCCCCCCCCCTTATTTATACATATTTAGCTTCCGTAAACGCGTCCTGTTAATTCGTTGACCGATATTAACGTATGTCGTTAATCGTTAACGCATTTCGCGGTCACCAATCGGTCAGCGCACGCCCGATTAACGTGTTCCGACCACAGTATGTATCCTATTACCTACATTAGTGCCACGATATAACCACCTATTTAATCTATAATCACAATTCTAGGTATTTTGATTTTGGAAAATGTTTGAAAAAACCAGTGTTAGGCAACTTTTTTGTTATATACCAAATAAATGTATCGTGACTATTTCAATGTAATTAGAAAGATCATTGAATGTTAATACAAAATGGTCTTAATAACATTTTGCCATCAAATAATAAACATTTATAACTTATTTGAATCGAAAAAGATGTATTATTTCTTCAAGTGTCCATAGGGTTATTTATTTATTATACACAACTTTTTGTTTTAACAAAATACAGTAATAATGTCACACCGTTATATTAAGTAGGTATATTTTAAAAATTACGTCCTTTAAATGTTACATTTTTATTTAAGATGTACTTGTTATTCGATTCTGTTATCTTAATAGGCACATCTGAAAAATGAACTACCGCCGTATAAAATTCGATAGTTAATAACGCGAATTGATAATGAAAAAAAGCTAATGCTCAAAAGAGTTATATAGAACTATTTCACTTACGGTGAGATTTATGGCAATAAGTTTCGAAGTCCACACGCCCAATTTTGCCCCTTGAACCAATCTTCCAAGATCTAATACAAACTAGTACGAGAGCGTTATCTATCTATCACGAGTCCATCTCAACGAGCCGTCACGATTGCGCTTATCTCTCGAGTGGTTGAGTCGCGCGCTTCATTCCCATACCGATAACGCTGTTCCTCTACCGCCCGCTAGATGGCGTTACTTGTCACGAAATTTGTTTAGTTTGTAATACGTCATCGGGGCTTATTTACTCTTTAATAATAAGAGAACTTTTTTTGTATATTCAGTTTTTTAATAATTTGATTAAAACTCAAGAAAATGGTTTTTTTTCGTTAAGTATGAGTTAAATATACAAAAGTGCGAAAACAAAACTATGACAAACACTTCTTAGTTTACATAAAATATTAATTTAACGTCCACTGGTCCATTAGATGACGCCATAGCCTCAACAAAAGTAGTAGGTACTTTATATTTAACACTTAATTACAACGCTTACGAATCGGGAATCCCACTGCGCTCATATCAATTTAATTGGTAAAAACAATTATCACATACATAAACTTCTTATAAATTAATAAAAATAAAAAGAGTTTTCTGATAAACTTTCACTGATATTGCAACTGGCATAATAAATATTACATACCTAACCTTACGAATAATATTACCACAACTTTTATCGAATAATAAAGACTTTATTAAATAGTACCTTAATGTCAATCTCAAACTGGAAATTATTCATTTAAAAGACGACACCAGTTCAAAGCACGAACACGCGGGTGCCCTTTACGTTTATTGAAGGAAGTATCAATGTTTTGAAAATAGGTATACTTAGCAGCGTGGTGTAAAATTCGCAGTCAATTTAATTTAAAAAAAAACAACAACAGCCAGTTAGTTACCTTTAGTTCGTCATGTTATCTATAGTTCCGCTCTATATTCGTTAGCAACGAACAGTATGCAAAGTGAATTGATTTCCATACGCCAGTGGCGCCGCGCCGTTTCACATTTTCGCGCGTCTGCTTGCGCCTACGCACCGATATCAATTATCAGTCGCTTTTGTCTGAAGCTGTAATAAATTAAACACTGTTTGCGATCGATATCGATCTAAGGTCGTTTTGATTAATGACTCCATCTGTCCCGAATCAAGCGAGATGGGGAAAATCATCTCGCCAACATGGCCGCCCGTTGCGGAGAAATGCGCGCGCGTCTATTGTTTTACTCGCGTTCCATTTTTGAATTCGGTGAAAACGAAAAAAAAGAAATGCATAATTTGTGTGCCAAAAAAAATCACTGGTTTAATTAATTGTTTTATTTTTATTTTGTGTTGCATGCTACAAAATAAACTTTATTTAATAAAACATACTTAATGTGGTGAGACTGTTCATTGTTTTAATGCATCTTATTTTATTTTCAATTGAAACGTTATGGCGTTAAATACGTAAATATACATTTTTCATATACAACTACATTTCAATATAGTTGTAATAAACCTATTATGTTACGTTTATCTCCTGAGAGTAGCTCAACAATCTCAAAATTGCGAATACTTAGCTATCTAATGGAATTACGAAAAAAACTTTGCAGTTTACTACTTGCGTAGGCATTTCACGCTTATTAGCCAAAAAAAAAATGGACGCCAAGTATGTTTTTAAGTATTGAGTCTATAATCGTCTACATTCAATGATATTGTACTAATTTTATCTTGAATCTAGTCGTAAGTAGGTACAGAGAGTGGGCAACTCTGTTATATTATGAAGCTTTATTTATATGTGAGTGTATATAAATGTACATATGTGCAAGTGCAATGATAATAAACGTACAGTTAAGCTAACTATGTCTTCTGAATGAAATAAACGTTTTCTTTTTTGTCCATGGTTTCTTTCTAACCAGCAATAAACAAATGTTTCTAAATATAGACACCTCCGACAGGCAGGTATTGTAACAATTTCTTTGTTATTCTAAAAACGATTGTCTTATTTTTATTCGTATCTATATGGAAACGTAGAGAATGTTGAATTCCTATCAAATTTGGAATTAGCACATGATACCTATATTGTGAGCTCGAAATTTTCTTTGTCAGATGATTTTTGAGTAATTTTGCAATTCTCAATTATCTATCTATTATCTATCTCTGTCTCTGGCTGTCTCTATTATCTATCTCTGTCCTTATAATTATCTCAGCAATTTCAGTTGAACATTGCTACACAGTAAATATTGCAGCGTTACAGCAGAAATACATGAAATTATTTAAAGTTTAATTTTTGGTAATTAATTACATTTTTCATTAATTGTCATGGCCTTTATTTTCGGCATTTTCAAGCCTACTTGTCCCTCTCAAATAGTACTTGAGTTCGCTTCGGTCACAAGGTTAAATGACCGAAGTATCTTTTTATAAACAAAGAATGCTTAAACACGAACAAAAATATATTACTTATAATAATACAAAGTGGAAAACGAAAACGTGTTTCTAATTATCGGTAGGCATTACCTTGTACACTACCTACCTTCCTGATTAAAAGCTGGGTTAATTTCAAAAATATTTGCTCAGTTGCTTAACAAAGCTTGCAACGATAGTATTTTGCAAAAGACATTTTTTAGTAAAATTTAGATTTTTAAAATTAATTAATAATGTATCGTCACGTCAGGTCTTTTTCAGGGTAGGCAGAGAGCACCGAGTGGCAAATATCTCTCTTTTCTCGAAGAACTAATGTGCTTTTTCTACATTCATCACTTTATCCAAACGCGCACGCCGCAGTTGGAAACTTTATTAAAATATTTCTTTACACTTATATGAATATTTAATCATTATTTTTTGATTATTTAAAAACAAAGTTTTATTAAAATAACCATCATTGTTCCGAGCTTCACTGAAAATCAGCAACCGTGACTCTACACGGGCAAAACTGAGTTTAATCCTGTACTTTGCAGAGCTTTCTGTATTTCTACGTCGTAATTCTATTTATTCAAATATTCTTTCTTAATAAATATATGTTCTTTAATAAATTCTAAATATTATTTCTAAGTTTTAGTATCACTTTAGTGTTGTTACCTTATCGTCTTTTATTTTGTTTTAAAATAGTTTACGTAAACTAACTTAGAATATAACAGTCTCTATGTAGAGGAGCGGCCACTTAAGAACAGGTGTACAATTGTACTTACATAAAACGTACAACAACACGTTCCGAATTTGAATTTGAATGGTTGTTCGAAAGGTGAGTCAATTGACTTCCTTTTTTTTAAATATCCTCAATTCGATAATTTCTTGATGTAATAGATGCAATAAATGTAATTATATCATACTAACCAATTAATGAATTATGGTTTTATACATACGTATTTATGATGATTTTGGAAAATTTCGTTAGAATCCGAAAAAAATTTGATAAATTTACTCACTTCGGGTAATCTCGTGTTATTGGGGCAAAACAGTAAGGTATCATTTTTAGTTGACTAGACTGAGTTCAAAAATATTGTCAATAAAATTAGTATTATGCATTTTAATTGCATATAACAAAACTTCATAAAATCGCGCATCTTGGACGTAAGTGCCTATATGTCACTCGGCAAAAAATACGTACGTCTCGAGAAAAATTTGGAAAAATCGAATATATAGATTTAGGGAATGAAGAATTATATCAGCAAACGCATAAAAGAGAGAATGTCTACGTTGTGATTTTGTTAGATTTGAAATCTTTGTGTTAATTTCGATGCTAAGTGTGTTTCGAATAGATTTCGAAACGTTACATCTCATGATGCATTTATATTATATTATCAATGATATGCAAATTAGCCTATACAAAAGCTTTATTTTCTTGTAAGATAAGTTCCGATGAAAGTTTTTAATAAGAATAACTTGAACTGGACTTCCCGGCTGTACCTTATTTTAGTTAATTTACAATTTTCGCGGACTACCTCAAACCACTAACATCAGCCTGCGAAATGTAGAGACACAACAGAAAGTTAAATACGATGTAACATGAGCCACGAAATATAAAAGAAGTTGTCTCACAGTAAGAGCGCCTACATTTAATGGTACCTGCACCCAATTAGCGAGATTCTCATTGGAAAAATTTAAAAACAAACAAAAAAAAACCTGCGAGCATCGCCCGATGAACGGCCTATACTGGCGTCAGCGGCATCACACTCAGTCACAAGCACTTTCAGTATCCTCACGAAACAACAACACTTCAGTCAGAACACAAACTCGGGTCACCGGTAGCACTAAACTTGAGGAACTGTGATGTGTCGTTGTGGTTGAAGGCGCGACGTGCGCAACGTTGTGCAGTCGACGGTCGCCGGCACACTGCGCGGTCGGGCCGCGGCCCCCCGCTCCGCGGCGCCCCTCGCAGGGGGCGGGGCCGAGCGAGGCGAGGCGAGCTTAATTACGCTCGAAGCGAAGCGGGACGGGTATAGAGAGTGGGCGCTAGCTATTAGCACGGAGAGCGGGACGACGCGTCTTAAGTATTTTGTATAAGTAATGAGGGGCGCGCGGGCGAGGGGCGCGGGGGCCCGAGAGCGCATCTCCCGCCAATCTTTAATGTTGATTGCGTCCGCCGACGCCTCTATTCCCTCATTAACGGGCCCCGCCTAGCGTTAATTGCGCCGGCTTAATTGCGAACGGCGCGCAATTGCGTTTTTTCCCGCATTCCGCAATCGGCGATTTATTTTGGGACGAGTCCGCTCCGGTGTCCGCCGCTGTCGCCTCCACGTTTAATTGGCGTAAACCGTAATATTTGACGTATGGGAGACGATCATAACTAATGTGTGCACAAATATTTTCCCATCAATTACCTACACGTCTCGTTATATTTATTGACACATGACGTACACCGCGGAAATTTTAAAGCTATAAACGTTTGTAGGTAGTACATTTGATACTCATAATAGGTATTTCTACATTTTTCATAATAATTTTCATTAACTTTATCGTATTAAGTTTTAGTTCTAATAGGCAGCTTATATACTACTTATTCGGTATGAGTCTAATAAGATTTAAGTATTTGGCAATGCAACAAATCACAGTACAGCGCAGTATAATGGCCGAACACAATTTAATGGCCAAACATCTTACGTGACCGCAATATAAAATCTCTACATTCAAATAACATAATTATTAAAAATACATTAGCCATTTTGAACTCTAAATTTGTGATTTAAATGGAAATGTTTATTACTATAACTCTGTTTAGGTTTTGTCTGAGAAATTGTCATCTTAGCAATTATTCTTGCCGCTGAGCAGCAATGGTAGCTGTAGTCAAAATCATGAGGCCATCCAGACCTTACCTAATGCTAGTGCTCATCTACGTTTATTCTTTAAGAGCAGGGTACCGGTGAAGAACCAAAGCTGAGCACGTATATCTGTGTCCTCGCGCTAAACTCTCCTATTAGACGTAAAATCTCGCTTCTTTCCACGGAATTTACTGAAAATGCTAAAAAATCTTATTGATATTCGTTTTTGATGGGGGCAGACGAGTTAAAGGACTAGTTAGCGTACAAAGCAACGGGAAGGCACGAGTCCAGCATTGAACTGGGACTGGGTGATGAGAGTATAGAGGCCTGGTCTCTGGTACCGCGATGTTGGGGTTGCTAGGGTTCATGGTTTGCTGAAAACTGTATTAAGATGAGTTTTTAAACTTCTTACATAGGTATGTATACGACTCTTTGGTCGAGTGCTTGAATGCGCGACTGCTGAATGAGAAGTCCTGGGTTCAAATCCCGGGTCGAGTACCATTGGATTTTCTAGTAGAAATTTTTAATAGTGGCTTGGAGTTTGGGTTTGTGCCCGGTGTATTGCAATAGCCTCACCCCCTATTCCATAGTGGGACGTAAACGTAACTGGTGAAACGTGGGAGTGTACTACACTCCTCTGCCTACCTCTCGCGGATTACAGGAGTGATGTTACGTTTTTACGTAGGGCCATTGCTGTATTGTTGACTGAACTCAAAAAGTGGGTACTTCCGGTATATTGAGGAGGGGATACGGAGGAACATACTGTACGAGCAGATAAGCTACCTGCATGCCTTTACCAGGGTATTGTCTATACATAAAAAATCTTTACATATTTGTATAGGTATAGATAATAATTTTAAACAGAGTAAGTTACTTATTAGGAATTTTATTATCATTTGAAGATGATAGGGCCCAGACTTTGACACGTAAGAAATGTTGCCCGTCAGTAGAGTCTCGTCCTATGAATATTTACGTCGTCTGTAAGACATACGGAAGCTTAAATACAAGCTCAAAAATACCTAGAATGAGAACAGGTGAGTAAATTCGGAATATTGATGCCTGTTGCCGGAATCGAACCCGTAATCAGTCGTGAACCAAGCGGTATGTTAGCTGTACTGTCAATAGAAATGTTAATAAACCTTATTGCACAGTCCCTTCGTTAAAGAAGACGAAGTTGTGCGATATCGTAATCAGGAATGTATATTTACATGAATTTAATACTTTTGTATTTTTTATTTATTATATCGTCATTTCAGTGGGCTGGGCAGAGAGTAGCGACCGCCATATTTCTCTATCTATATGGACGTGAGGTGGTTTTTCCACATATGTAGGTACATCATTATTATAAATACTATTTCTCGTGATCGAATCAAAGCTCACTGTCAGGTTAAGGTTTACTGAAAAATAATTGTACCATTTGGGTTGTTTGAGAGTAAGTATG
>DWEH01000231.1:0-13076 GCA_018245815.1 Apyrrothrix aesculapus | reverse complement strand
CGCAGTCTCACGTTCAACGCCGACACGCGCGCACGTCCGCGCGCTCTTGCTCGCACAATCAGCTGATCGGCGCGCGCCCCGCGGCGCACATGCCGTGAGGCCGCGCCCGCCGCGATGACGGGCTACGCCCGCGGCGAGGCCGACTACGCCGCCGACCGCTACAGGCGGGACGCACGGCCCGCCTCGCTCGCCCCAAAGGATTACTCGGTGCCTTTACACGTAGACTGCAGTATCGAATACGAGCTTCCCGACTGTGCCAAGCCGCCGCAGGGCGTCAAGATCGAGCCGCTGCTCATGATCCACCCCTCACATTTCCGGAGGCTCGAAAGCCTCCGGCGTGTGCCGTTTGTTAATAACCTGCCCCGTGGAGACGTCGGTGCAGCAGGAGCAGCTGCCGCTGCTGCCACTGCGGCCGCGGTGGCGCCGGATGCACGGTCGAGGGCCCGCACGGCGCGTCGGTGCTGCCGGGCAGCTCCCGCACCGCCTGTGCCACCGCCACAACCGGCCCAAGCGCAGCGCGCGAGGCCTCCGGAAGAGCGACGTTACCGGTTCGAGTACGTAGCCGAAGGGGGCAAGCTAGCAGCACGCGCGCGGCTTAAGCCGCATCCGTACCTGCCGGCGGAGGCGCTGGACTGTGATATAGCGCGCGCGCTGCCACCGGCCGCGCACTACGAGCGCTTCGACAAGCGTGCGCTGCAGCAGCTGCCGATCTACATGTAGCCGGGGCCCGACTCTGTGATGTTTCGTTGTAATTAGTTAGTGATAAGTGCCGCGTAGCGCGACCGCGTGCGCGAAGGACCCGAATACCAAATAGTACCTATGTACGTTGATATTGTTTAAACGTTGATTTGTGTTGTGCCGGACGATGAGACGCGTCGAGCGTCCCGCGCGGAACGCCGCAAGCCCACCAACGAAAGTATTTATTCGCAGTCGCAGTTATCGATGCTTCATGATAAATTATTGTCGCTGATTCGTTGCGTGTTTCTGTATAAGTAATCATATCGATAATTATATGTTCAAAAATTGTATTATAATGAATGTACCTATAGAGTAAAAAAATGAAAGTGAGAAAAATATTACTAATAAAACTAGAAATAGTTATGTTTTCGATTAGATGACGTGTTCTAGAACGGTCCGGAGTGGTAACTAGAGACGTACTCTACTCTCATTTTGTAAGCAGTTATGTTTGTTAAAATTATATATAAAAAGTCCTCTGATGAATAGTCTGATTACAAATATTCGGCATGTAAAAGTCTTTATAAAACGCTTACTTAGCATATCATAGTATTATATTGTGTCATAGTCCAATGCCAAAAATATAACTATCTTTTTACAAAAATCCCTAAAGCATCGTTTTATTTACCCTCGCGTGCGTCCCGACGCCCGGCGACCGATCGATGTGTTAGTGTGCGACTTGCGAGTGTTGTCAGACAGTGCCCGTGATGCTTTAGTGTGCCTTGGATGCCTTTGGATTGTCGGATTGTGTCTACGTAGTACCAGTATCCTGTAAGTATGGCAGAATGCCGCACTGACGCCCGCAGGCTTGGCGCTCACTGTGACATGTTCACTTATCATAGGCCAATACACTTATCGAGTGTGGACAGATGTTTGAAGTAAATGTTGCAATGTTGCAAGTGTTTGCTCTACAACGCCACAGTTACTCTCGTAAATTTGGAAAGTTTAACAAAAGTCGACAAATATGTCCTGATATCGCCGAGCACAGAGTGATGCGTGAAAACATTTGTAACTATGGCACTAGTGATGTGCTATACATTATCGATATAAGCAATTCCAGACCTGAATGTAAAATGCAAATAACGCATGTTTCGTATGAAGCAATTACTTGCGAGGAAGGCTTGTTATGAAAATTAACGGCTTAACAGCAGATAGACTATGAATAATGATTTGACTATCTGCTGGCTGCTCGCTTGCTACAAAAATGATTATTCCAGCTATTATTATTCATGGCTCATGGCCCTGTGGTTAAACAAGTAATCGTTAAAGGCATATAAATTACCAGTTATCAATAACATGGCCATTAGCAAAATACACACTTTAAAGAAATAATTTCCTCAACACGATTGCATTGTAAGCATAAAACGTGTTTCGAACTCAAAACAGCTTTTAAACGACTTCCGTGTCGGTTAAAGTAATCAAAACAATATGTTTCCTCTGTTACTGCCAATGTTAATATGAAATTTAATTTAAATACCTTCCCTTATGATATGCCCACTTGACTTAAGAATGTTATAGGTTGAGTGTATATCGTGGGTTACGCATTTTTAATAAATGAAGGTTTTAATTGAATGCCTTTCTTGAAGTTACATTTTAATACCGTTATGGCATATAATTAATAAATATTAAACTGAAACATATTATCCGCACTTGAGCACGCAAGTCATAATATGTTTTTTCGAACATTACTTCCGTATAAGGGCTTGTTGTTCTTATAAAATTTAATTTTAAGAACATCTAAAAGGTTGCCTGTAAACATAAAACTTGTTATTTCTTATGAAATTCTAGTCCCTGCTCGTTGTTTGCGCAAGTAATGTTAATAAATTTCTTGAATGCTATGGTTATGTTTGTGATATACCTAGTAGTATCTGTCTACTTTTATCACGGACAAAAAAATCGCATGACATTGCAAACCAAAAAGGAATTATAATATTTCCTAAATACATTTCTCCATCCCCGACAGTGTCTACACTTTGGAGTTTTTAAATTTAACGATTTCGTCAGTGAGCCATCGGTATTACCTAATATCAAGAAACGAAACAAAGTTGACCTACAACTTGAGAGCATCGTATTAAAATACAAAACAGATTGTCGTTGTAAATGTATTATAATTATCTTAGCGCTAATTATGTAACAGATTGTACATTAGAATTGATATAATATTTATCAGAATAAATGTAATAATTACTTATTCTTTGTGAATCTGCTAACCTTCGAACCTCTTGTATGTATGGTATGTTTGTCACGAAATGTTGTAGTTTCGTGATAAACGGATAACAATATATCAATATTAGCGAATCGTTTTAATTTCACATTTACATAATTTCCAATTCTCCTAACTAAATTCAAGTAATTCAGTGTTCGATCTCATCTCCAATATATATTTTAAAACAGTTAACAAATCTTTACTGTAAATCTTTAATGTTGAAATCATTAACTGTAATTTTGAGAATTAACTATTGGTATAATAATAGTGTATTTGTGTCGCCAAACTGACGGGCCGGCCTTAGGTACCTGAAATTTAAATAGTGGAGTTAATATTGGATAGTTTTGTATAAGCTTAAATAACTCTTGGATAAAAAGATATGGATCTAATACCTGGTATCCACTTACATACAACTCGCAGTTGTAGTAATAATACGAAAATTCTCTTCTGTATGAATTAAATCCAAGCTAGTAATGACTTGACATACACTGATAGCACAGAATAATTTTATGTATGATGCATAACTATTCATGATTACAATAAATATCCTATTTGCAGCTAAATATGTTGATTAGAGTTTAAAATTTTCTGTAGAAAGATATCATTTTGGTGTAGAAATTTAAAACTCCCTACCTCTTATCAATTGATGTGGACTTTAGACGAGTATCTTAGTATATAACAATACTTAGATGTGCTCATTAATGAAGCCTCAAAGAAAACAATAATTGCAGTTTGGTTCTATTAAGAAGATTAAAATTTGAAACAACTTATCTGTCCATACAAATCACAGCTATTGTTCTACTATATTACAGAGCCTCCAAAACATCTATCGAACAAAAGGCTAACAACTCATTCAAGCCATGTTTCATTTTCTATTTGAAAGGCACTTATACACAATGAGTCGTGAATAATCCACAATGAGTGCTGGGAAAGAGTTTGTTCATACTGAATCGCTATTCGGGGAAATAAGACTTCAAACGAAGTCATTACAATAAAACGTAGATTATTACGATTCGTTACATGCGGAGAAGCGTCTAAGCAATTATCCGTAGCGAAGCTAATTAAGACGCCGAATGGATTTGAGTTGCACGGAGCGGCACAGTGGGAACCGCGGTCACGGAGCCGGCGGCAAATCGACCATTAGCTGAACACGCACGCTCGCTAGTGCACTCCATTATCCGACAGCCGACATCACAGCCAGCGAAGGCGGTAAATTAGCATCCACGTAATAAACACGAAATAAACATCGAGACTAATGGATGATTGCCGCCTCGACCCTCCCGCCGCGTACTCAACCTTCCCCGGCTTATTTTACTGCTGCATTATTTCCTCCAGGCTTTATGCCTCGTCATAAGAGAAGAACGAAATTATTCCCCACAGCGGCGAGGGGCCGAATTAAAGCCGTATTTATTTTATCTTCGCTGCTATCATAAAAAGTTTATTGTTACTTTTTACGGCTTTGATATTGCGTCTACCCAGATTCGTGGTGCGCGACTATCTCCAACCACGAGTTGTATTCTGCCAGTACAAACGAACAAAAAAGACTTCCAAACGAAAATCGCAGGTCCAATCTCGATGATAGTCTTCTTCTTGAATCGAATTGCGCTGTAAACATTAATATAATCATTGTAATGAAATCTGTTAATACTATGTATAAAGCCAGAATAAAATTGAAATGCAATGTCAATAAGCAGACTCATTTAAAAGCAGAATCCTTTGTAAGTAACTTAGTCACAATTTATTAGCGGGCAGCGTAATATCCTAAAGAATTTAATGACCGCACCGGCTCAGCGTTATTAAGGCTACCTCGGCCGTCTCACGGTATTAAAGTCTCAGTAATATAAATGGCGGCACTAAAGTCATGTATGTAACGGTAATCACTAGTATTTGCGAAGAATAATGAGCTCGAGATAAGTCAAGACGCACTTGCGACAGGCAATATGAATAATGGTCGCAAAAATGTAATGGCCTCCTTCGTCACGGTCTGATAACTTCGCTTTACGATCAAAGTAGCAATTCCGTAATTACCGGCTTCCTCGGAACGCGGCGTGACTCCGCCGGTAGTTACGGCCAAACGGTTGACGTTGGAGAGAATCGAATAAAGTGGAGAGCTCGTTCGAGTTCGATTCCCGAAACGCGAGTATAATTTATCGTCAGTATTATCTCTCGTAAAACGAAAACCCAATTTATGTACGCCCGCGCCCGCCGCCCGCTGTCATAAAACATAATATTATCGACATCGCTCCCTCCCTAGGCGATCACGAAACTAAGCAAGCATCGGCCATTTTAAGTGCCCCGAACTTGACAGGCGTCGGTCCCGGTCCTTCCATCCTTTTCTAGTATCCTTGCAAGCAGCGAGTGCGACAGTGATAGGAGAGGGGAGCGGAACTCTTTCAAGTTTCGTTCGCAAAGCGTTCTGCGTGATTTCAGATACGTAATAAATAAATACGCTCAGTAAATATCTCAGCGGAGAGCGTACCGTGTTATTTACTGAATTTCTTGTTATCTAAAGCGGAGTGGTGTAAGTGTGTAACTGATGGTATGAACATCGAGCTATCTTACTTCGCCGACGAATGAATTAATGTACCTACCTACATAAGTTTCACAGTTGATGTTTGCTTTTGCTGCCATCTCTGTAGCAATATTATTTAACGTTAATTTCAATTTGGAACACGTAAACATATTTTTCTAGTTACAAAGCAAATAGAATCTATAGGTATTTGATAATGGAAGCTTTGATTGAACGCGATGGCCTATTCATAGCGGCTGTAAACGGTTCATCAAACTAATTGACCTAAATATATCGAGCACGGACGTACACCGTGTTCTGATAACGTATACGCTCTGAATGTCGCAAACTTAGCTCTATAAAAAGATAAAGCAGGTACCTAGTTCGAAAGCAATTTTCCTGTGCAACTAGCCTGCCGCCCACAATTATTATCAGAATTTATGACAGAAAACACATTTTATTTATTACTTTAATACTACTCGCTCGTAGCGTTATTGCGTTACTGGCTTTAGCCCGTTTACTTGAGCCTTATAATGGTTCCATATAGGAAAATCCTTCATACCGGACGTTATAATAAACTTTGAATATAATAAGAACCATCAACTTTTTGTTTAGGAACATATTTTTAAGTGGCGCATAATAAGACAATAGATTAAAACAACAATTTTATTGTGATGTCGAAAGTTAGCGACAAAAGCGCGAAGGAAGAAGATGGCGGACCGTTCTTTGGCCGCCGCGACCTACTGCGAATGACTGCGATCAGCTGATTGGCGCGCCTGTGTGTGTGAGGGGGCGCGGCGCTCGCCGACTCACGGACACGCCACACAGGCAAAGAGATAATGCTCCGTAGTAGGGCTGCCATGTTCGTTGTTTTTAAAGTTACAAATTAGAAATTCAAAAATGACAGTGTACGTTTTCGTTCGTAGCCGTTCCATAAACTTTGTATATCAGTTTACATTCTAGAAGGCTAATTTAATTTGTAGTTACGATACAATTAATACAATTAATGAATGAAAGATCGATTAAAAGTGATTTTTATTTCAGAATTTTACAATGAACTTTGGAATTACTTCGACAATAAAATGCATATTTAAATACCATTTGAAAACAATAACAATAAATTTGTTCATTATGTTCTTTTTCTACAGCAGGCAATAACACCACGAAAACGTAATGTTAGTTAAAACCACCAATCATTTTCGTTACAACTTTATAGCACGATAAAAATAACAATCCATTATTAGTCATTATTGATAATAACCATGCTGTTTTGTAAGGATTACATCCAGGGCTCGCACACGTCCGTTTGAAGAGTTACGACATTGGCATGAACATATAGTTACAATTTTGAGAAATTGGCAACCATAGCTCCGGGCGGTAATTAAAGAGGCGCTCTTGAGCTGCTCCGCTCAGCTGTCTATTGTACTTTGAAGAATGAGTGCTTTGTATAAATGAGCTATTGAGAACTTGGGCCACGCTGTGATAATTTCGTTGTTTCTGATTGCGTACTATCAAACATTTTTATCGCGTCGTCCTTTATTAATGACGCTATTAGAAATAATGTTATAGTTCATAAGAACACATTTCTTCTATAACATAACAAATATTTTTAATACCCTCAGTAATCTACTTTGGAGAAGATTACAATACAATACAATACAATATTCTTTGTTGCACACTAGTCTACAACAAGAATAAGAAAATATTACATAAAAACAAAAATAAATAGCATGCAATAGTCGGCCTTATCGCTCTAGTAGCGATTTCTTCCAGGCAACTTGTATGCAGCGCAGGAACACAATTACGGAAGAAAGAGGGTAGGTTGTGCTGAATTTATGTGATGCATGTTGATGGTCCAAAATAAAATAAATAAATAAATAAAATAAATAAATAAATTTATAAAGAGACATTAAACGTTGTC
Organism: Apyrrothrix aesculapus; assembly: GCA_018245815.1. Lineage (NCBI taxonomy): Eukaryota > Metazoa > Arthropoda > Insecta > Lepidoptera > Hesperiidae > Apyrrothrix > Apyrrothrix aesculapus. The sequence continues at coordinate 5,705 of DWEH01000231.1, read as the reverse complement.
AACTTGTAATCTAAGAATCTAATAGATAATAATATCTATACTAGCTTTTACCCGCGGCTTCGCTAGCGTTGAAGCCCTTAAATAAATATCAAGGATCATAACATTCCAATAGAACTGAATCAATGTGTTTCAGTATTTAAAATTTACTACATACAATGAAGTTTCGAAAACTGAAAACATACTTTATTGAAATAATTTACTACAACAACAGTTAAAATGTATTTCACTACAACAAAAATAAGTAATTTTGAATTCTAACAATTTAAAACGATAAAATGCAGAGTATTATTCTAGAATATTTTTGTATACTATGTTGTAAGTTTTTCGGTGTTCGGTGCAAAAATATGTAAATTTCGAGCATTAGACACGCGAACAGGAGACATATAGTTGACCGTGAGAGAAGCATGGTTTATCTAAGTGCACCCCTGCTACTTGTAATGTCTGCTTTTGTGCTTTGTTTATAGAAACACCAAAGCTGAGCTTGACGGGTGAGCTGAGATTGAAGCTGAGCTGGAAAGCTGAGATTGAAATAAAACTAATTAACTAATAATAATTACTAATTGAAACTAAAACAATAAACTAGCACATAACCTCAAAAATTGAAATATGTAGTTTTAGTATTGCTTATAAGTGACAGAACAAAATAACATGAAATATACAAAAATTCAAAACAGCTGAAGCTACAGTCGATAAGATATTAATTTGAAGGCTTTGAAGTTGCCAGATTTTCAAATTTTTCAAATACCTCTAAGAATATGTGTACAAAGTTTCATGATAATCGGTTGAGTAGTTTTGACGTAAAATCGTCACAAACAAATATACATTCACATGTATATTTGTTTGTTATTAGTAGGGATTATATTAATTTCGTAAATTTTACGCTGTAGCTCCGTACGACGTATTAATAATACGTACATAAAAATTTCTTATCTGCACCTAATGCATACGGACATAATATCACAGTTATAACATTGTGTAGTGGGTCGTGACCCTAACTGGACTGCGCTCAGCAACCAATAATCTACAGATTCTCTTAGAAAATATAGCGTATCGTGACGATCACCAGCACTCGCCCGACACGCGACTATATAAAATAAAATAAAGAAAAAGATAAACAACATTTATGCGCTATGAACGGATCGAGTTACACGAGATTGTCGATTCGTGTTCAATGAAAATAGTTCTATTTAAAACTTTCTGGTGTAGATTGTTTCTATTATCTCTGGTTCGCGTTGAACTCCCGTCGTTAATTCGTTTGCATTGTCCGGTTAACTTATTTTTCTGACATCAACTTAATAATATTTATATATTATAATATCTGTTATTATTAGCCTAGAGACCATTGACGGTAGCTTTATCATTTGCTAATTGCGTTTAGTTCCTGCGAAATAATTTATAATAATATGCCAGGTCAATGATGTTGCACCAGAAATACGAAGTTGCGCTTTCATTAAGCTTTATTTTCGAAAGTTTTTTCAGAAGCTAATTTTTATTTCAAAACAATGAAAATTACTTTTCTGACATAATGATTGAACGAGAGAGTCATTGTTTTTCTGAAACATATTGCTAATAGTACTACTGAATTTTTAAAAATCCATCCAAGAATAAAAGTTTTATCATCTGTTCAATATCAATTGAGACGATAATATTACGATATTATCACGAAAATGTTTGTTATTTCTGTAACAGGATGAAGAATCAAGATATTTTTATATCACTACACTTTCTGCCAGCGCTTTTGCGTTTTACAACCGAATGCGGTAATAATAAGCAATTTCTCAAACGTACGCGAGAGTTTCCACGTCTCACTTGGCTCAATCGCAATTCTCACAAACAATTCGTTGGGGCGATATTTTGCGCGGTTACGAAATTAACTCCCGACCTCCCTCTTCCGTTTCTGTTGAATAAATCTGTGCATATTTATGCAGATTGAAATCTTGGCTGGAAATTGCTCACATATTTGCAATGTAGCAACAAGTCGGGCTTGTAAGGTACGCTAAGTACACGAACGCAGAAACCGAATACGAATGTTGGATTTGTGTCGTTCTATGGCATTGATGGTATCTCGTACTTGTCTATCGACAGAATTGCTATCAAAGCTGGTCGTAACTTTGCATACCACGGGTATGAAAGTAGAAACTAACAAACCGATTGAAACGTGAACGATTAACTTATTATTAGTGATTTTGTTTCAGTTATTGCTTGCTTTCGTTAGCAGTGAGTGACTCGTAACACTTATCGCCACAAATCAATACGGTTTACGAGGTGTTAATAGTTCCAATTACAGTTTTCGGTTCGGTTCATTAAGTTCGTGACAATAGTGTCTACAGTGTAAACTGGACAATGCAGTCTATTATCCAATATGATGTAGAAATTCTATCTTGTATGAATCTAATTTAGAAAATTTTAGAAAAAATCGAAATCAGCTTTTTTAAAAAAATTAAATTTTATTTAACAGCATACCTTTCATATTGGTCACAAAGTGGCAGAATTTCTTATTACTTAATACATCGGAAACCAAAGTTAGGATTCTATAGCAAATTAATAAAATCTTAACCATAGCTATTTTATCTCTCCATGCAGCCTGTCGTACCCTTCCATATTTCAAGTGAACACTTTCAAACGTCTCTCAAAACGTCATTGTAGATTTCAGAGCAGTTATTTCGAAACTTAAAAAGTTCAAAAGATTACGGCACGTTATAAAATTGTACTCGTATTTAAATTTATGACCAATTACTGTCAAAACATGACCTGCATCAACATGTTGCAACGGACGGATAGAAATGAGTTACTAAACGCCGTTATATCAAACACAGACGCACGTGGGTGCGCTCCTTGTTCCTAATAAACAATTAAGAGGCTAACGCACTCGCTAAGCGCTGGCACGGGCCAGGGTTGATGAATGTGGCATAATTAAGGTTTAATTAACATAATTATTTGTTAACCCGCAGCTTTAACAGCAAAGGGTGACCTGGCCAACTTGTTTTAAGGAACCTAGTGACTTATCCACTCCAACGAAAAATCTCATTTATACCGTACAAAGAAATGGATAAGATTATTATTACTTGTGTAATAAGTGAATTTCAACGTGCATTTGGTTTCAATATTTTCAGAGTAAACAATATTTTTACAAAGACCTAATTGAGAACATTTCAAAATTATGTTAATCAGCATCTGTGAGCGATCGATTACAAACGAAAAATATTTTTTAGTAAAGATGAATCAACAGTTGACCTTTTTATTCTACTATTGTTGTGTTGACTGCCTCGTTGGTCGAGTTGGTTGCAAGTGTGACTGCTGATCGAGTTGTCCTGGGTTCAAATCCCGGGTCGAGTACTATTGGATTTTTCTAAAAATTAGACTTTCTAGTAGTGGCTCGGAGTCTGGACTGGTGCCCGGTGTATGACAATAGACTCACCACCTATTCCATATTGGGACGTAAACGTAACTGGTGAAACGTGGGAATGTATTACACTCTTCTGCCTACCTCTTCGGGAATTACAGGCGTGATGTTACGTTTGTGACGTATTCTACTATTTAAATCGTTTCTGCTTCAGACTGCGAAAGAGTAGAACTCCCTGGCGGCGTCTATTTTTCCCGATTCGTATAACATGTAATGATTAAAGTCAAGAGTGAATAGGCACTTTCTAGGCCATCGTGTACATCCGAGGCTGCATCTCGCTTTCCATCAGGTGGGATAGCAGTCAAACGCGAGCCTATTGCTAAAAGAAATAGCTAAACCCAGATCTGCGTCAATCTTATAGCCCAGGCAATAATTAAAATAAGGAATTTAAAGTACAAGAAGAATGAAAAATCGAATGTTACACAACAGTTTACCCAAAATTTAATAAGCCAATATGTTATAGTACGAGAAATTTGTGACTTTCAACATCATAAATCATTTGTAAGTAATAATTAATTATAATTGAAGAGCAAATGACTTTTCAGTAGATATTTAAAGAAATGTAGGTAGTTGCAAAAAAGTTTAGACAACGAAATAACCTTAGTTATAGAAACATCTAGTGGATGATTTGTTTATGCAACAATTCAAGGGAAATTAAAACTAAGACGGATAAAGAGGAAGAGTAAGAGTTTCAACCCTGACACGAGCCTGACAATAGACATCGATGGTCTGACAAAGTATCGAATAGAAACGATTTAATGCTGTCACCCACGCGTCCATACAATCTGATCGAAGACGCTTATTAATACTTACAATTTACGTTCATTGAATTAATATTACGTCAATTTAAAATGCTGACGTAGTAATACTTCAGACGTGCGACGGAGCATCAGAGATAAATTGGGCTCTTTAAAGCCTACAACAAAGCTATTCTTCGTTTTCAAATTTGGACTGGAACAAGTGGTCAAATGCAAACTGAAGTTACGGGTAGGTTCATCCGGTTTGTATAAGTAAGAATTCTTTGTTTAAAGCAAACTTCTTGAAATAGTCAAAGGTTAGTTAAGTGGATTACTTAAAACGAAGTGATTCTAAATTCAAATAAGTATTCAACGAGGTTACCGAATCTTTTGTCAAAATTACTACTTAAAATTTAAGTGATCGTTACGTAGCACGTCATTTAAAACTTGTCGCGAATAATAATTACACAACTAGTCTACATTTTCTGGGGCACTTTATATTATCTTGTTTTTTGTGTTCCACTGGAAATATTTTATCATCACGACCACCATAAGCGTCCACAATAAACAGCTGAGTAACTTGTAGTAATCACTCTACATCATTCGATGTTCGATAACAATCATAATAGCAATAAAACATGCCACATGCCTCTGTACTACCGTTGCGGCAGCTACTTACGTTGAGTACGCCGTTTAGCATCGCACGAACAATCCTACGGCAATAAAACCAAGACAAACGATCTCTTTCAATGCACGGCTGATTGCCTGTCGAATGCAGAACGCTTTACCCGTGCTCAATCAAGTGCAGCAATAAGTGGGACATGTCATTAGTCCGAGCCCTGTAGTGGGTCACGGTCCGGAATTGAATAAACTTATTGCGACAGCGGCCCCTATTGTAATTATAGCTACTGGGAAAAGATTTACAATACGATCAGGTGTGATTGACACCATGTCGAAATGATTCCAATCGGATATATAGTTCATTAATATAAAACTATAACATACAATTATAAAGGACAATCTATCGTTAAGAAATGTCGCACCACATGTCTTATGACAAACCTTTAAAGGAAATTGTACATAGTATATATTAGCTTACCGAGTTTTTTATCCTGTCAAATGCGTCATTTATAATAATGTTGGATATGCAGAACTGACCGTTGTTTCTGTATGGTTTTGGGCCAAGGACCTACTCCGCCCTGTCTGGTCACACCATTATTAAATCCGTCTGGGGAATACTTAACTGGGTCACGCGAAATTGACTCATTCTTCATGCTAAATATAATGCGATGATATCGGTCTCGACTCCAATAGAAAGTTTTGATGACATCATACTTATTTTCTTTGTGATTGTGCAATTCAAAAGGATCCAAATTTTAAATTCGGCGAGAAACCTTTTATTGCATATTTTCACCCATTTAAAACTTTTATGTAGGCATTATACCCGTTGGGGAATGTAATGGGTATTCATTATTGTTGGTTTTGTTACATTTACATTGTTGATAAAATTTGTTAATTTTTGCATAAATCACTACAGTTTATTGTGTTACGGAGAGGTTATAATG
>DWEH01000230.1:0-13077 GCA_018245815.1 Apyrrothrix aesculapus | reverse complement strand
ATTGATAGCACTATCCGCATGTATTGTTCATTTGTCATTATTGTACAATAGAAATAATTACATTTCGGTACGTGTTTAATGAGCAACTAAAATAATTCAACGTTTACATTATTCGATATTTAGGTTCGAGGTAAATATCATTAACCAGTTGAGTTGTTAAAGAGGTCACTAATTTCTAAATAGACTGAGAACTGTTTAAAGACGGAAAAAATCTGCTTCAGGAATTTATTAGCAATTCTTTATATTTGTGATGTTCATGGCGATTACGAGTGAGGTGTGAATTTATATTATATATTTTTATACGTATGATGTAAGTATGTTCTAAATTAAGTAGCTCATTATAAAAGTCGCTAAATTAACTGACTGTTGAAGCTATTGCTGATTTAGTTTTTGTTACGTGGCTACATTATAAGAAATGTAACATAATGAGTGGAAGAATAACAAAATTACCAATACTGTAGATTTAATGGCTGGCAGGGCACATTTCTGTCCGTCCGATCGTAAAACGCGGTTATTAGTGGATTACCGCCATTAACCGCTATCGTGGCTGTAAAACGAGTAATCGATGGCTCTTCATGTTTATTGTCTGTGGAGATGGACGGTGACGTCACAGGGGTTCTGCAGTTTCTGAAATTGCGAGTTTCATACGGAAATATTTCTATTGGTTTATGTTAAATTTTATTTAAATGTATCGATCACATAAAACTATACAATTCAATGCATCTGTTTATATGCTATTAATTTGGTCAATGTAATATATTTTCTACTGGATTTATTAAAGTTAATACAGATTAATTATTATTGGATTATTTTATTGCTTCCCAACTGTATCTACTGCAACCGCTGTAGTCTCAATTATTAAATTGTAATTTTTGACTGGCACCTGTCAATTCCGCAGTGCTCAACCCTTCCATAATCCTCCCCAAGACGCGGTTGCTCTCCTTAGCTCCCTCGGAATAAATTAGCTCTCTCCCGGCCACGTCGGGATATAAAATTTTGAATATGAATGGAAAATTTTGCATTCGTAATAAACCGCTTTTACTCTGTGTAACGCTGCAGATGTGTACTTGAGCAGTGGATAAAAATGGATTCCGCTCTTGTCGTTCCTCAGGTGGCCCGCCATAAATATTTATTAATTATTTTTTCAATAATCTCTCCTCTCTTATATCCTCCGAGGACGGAGGGATATCTCCACCGTTAATTGCTTTTTGTTTCATTTGAATAAGTATTGTTTTTGACTGCTCGAGCGTGACGCCCAGTTTTATGAAATCCTCACAATGAATAATTTTGTTTCAATAAAGTTGAAATAAATTTTCTATATTTTTAATTGATATTTTTATATTATTTATCGTTTTCTTATTCAGCGAGTAAAATTTGTATTTACGGAAAATTATCCAGTCCATGTCGCCGGTGAGAATGAATTATTATACTATTTTTTAAAGGTTTATTTATGTAGTATGAAAACATGTCATAATAATGCTTAGCGATTAAAAATGTCAAAAAATATTGTTTCTCTCCGTAAATAACTCGTAGACAATTAATCGTATAATTGGAGTTCAATGTACGACATGACAATTAAAATTAAGATTATGTTACGTTATATCTTTGAGGGAAAGAATACCTAATTGTTTTTATAATTGGAGGGAAATTTGAAAAAAGAACATTTGAATTCAAAGAACGTTTGCGACACGTAACGATGCGCCCACTGCGCCCACCAGATTGTACTGATTCATACAAATTCCCAGATTAAACAACTTCACCCTTATCTTTCGAGCCTTAAGACACAAATTGGACAACTAAAAAAATAACATGGAAAAATTAATTTGTCTTCCGAACACCTACATTTAGCCGTCTCAACTTTATTTCCATAGTCTTGTATAATTTTATTGAAACGACCGATTCGAAGTCACAGACGATCGTCAGATTTTTGTAATAGATGCTCAAAAAGTTTTTTGTTAAATTTAACAATCAAAGTGGAACAATATTATTGAGCGCAGTTGAGTTGTCATCATTTTATTTGTATTATATGTATAAGTATGGCCTATTATAGTATTAGTTACCAATAACATTAAAGGTTTTATTTGTGTGTATCTATATAACAAACGCCGTCTAAAACAGATAGTAACAATTTTGATTTAAGGCTGTTTCATATTTTGACGGGAGGATATAAATATCGGGTAATATAATGTACAGTAGGGATATGCGGTATACGGTTTAACCGTGGGCAGCCGTTGAGCGATTGAACCAATTTGTCCGGGTAACGTGTGGTCACCCTCGGCATATTAATTTTTTATTCGATCAAGATAGTTACCGCCGGCAAATAGTTTGATAATAAAGCCAATTTTTTGATAATACTACACGTCGAGGTATATTACGAGTTGTCCTTTTTAACGATGAGGGAAAATTATACAGTGAGGGGTGTAATTTGCTGGGCAATTTGAGTCGTTTGATGACAATTCATCTTAAATTCCAGTTAAGTCGCTCTGTCTATTTATCTGATTGAAGGTATTTTTCGTTAATCATTATACATTATAGCTGTTCATTTTGACTATAACAAGACAATGTGAATGTCTTCGGACTGACGTTTTATGGCTATTATGAAGGAGTATTGATTAAATACTTTGAGCTATGTCGCTTAAGTTTAGATCGAAACCTTAATATGTAGTATAAGAGCTTAGTATAAACAAGAGATTAACAATGAATGTTATATCTAGACTTTGTTAGTTTGATGTCAGAATTAAAAAAAAAGATAAGATCAGTTTGGAAGTTGTAAAAAATGAAATGTGTTTTAAAATTATGCTGATCCTTAGTTATAATGGTCACCAACACCACAGTAGTACAAAATGTAAAAAAGAGCAATAGTACGCCTGTAATCCCCGAAAATATAGACTGAGGTGTGTAGTACAGTCCCACGTTTTACCAGTTACGTTTTAAGTCCCACTATGGAATAGGGAGTGATCCTATTGTCATACCCTGGCACAAATCCAGCCTCTGAGCTACTACTAGAAATTTTAACTACAAATTCTAGTTAGAAAAATCCTATAGTACCCGACCCGGGATTTGTGCCCAGGACCTCTCGATCGGCAGTCGCGTTTGCATCCAACATGACCAACGAGGCTCTAACTGAATTATTTTTGCCTTTAAATTCAACACGTTTACACTAATTCTAACGCTGTTAAGATTTTGTAATAAATGTAATTTACTTAGCAAATGCCTAAATCATTTTGAGGTATTTAGTTGCAACTTTCTGTTACATTCTTGAAGGTGTTTAGATTTATGCCAGGGATTTAATATAGATATGTACAATTTGACTGCCTCGTTGGTCGAATGGTCCTGGGTTCAAATCCCTGGTCGGGTACTATTGGATTTTTCTAACTTAGATTTTCTAGAAGAAATTTCAAGTAGTGGCTCGGAGTCTGGATTTGTGCCCGGTGTATGGCAATAGGATCACTCCTTATTCCATAGTGGGACGTGAAACGTAACTGATAAAACGTGGGACTGTACTACACTCCTCAGCCTATCTTTTCGGGGATTACAAGCGTGATGTTACGTTGTTACTTCAGTTAGAGCGTTTAGGTGAGGATAGATAGGATTTATTTTTCATTCTCATCAACATCATCGTCTTTTCCTATCGTTCCTATTGGATACAAGTGTCATCTGCGAATGACTATGGTGGACGCTACAGTTTTTATTTTATTTTACATCAAATGTATATTTCCGAGTCCGTCAGAATAAGAGGGGTGGTAAACGCATGTATGATCGAATATTTACACACTATTTCATTACCATGTCAGTCCGCACGCCGCCAAGAAGCCGCGAGCGATATTCTCAATCCATGTTTACATTTGAAGACTGGTTATAGTTTTGTTAGGATAGTAATATTTGGAGGGTTCTGTTATTTCGCGAATTTTTGAATTTGTGAGTACTAAGTACGTGGATGATTAATGAGTACGTTGAGTAATTTTAGTATAAAGTGAGTGTAAGTATTTTTGACAATGCAAAATAAATGGTAAAACAGTATTACATGCATATGCTCACGGATACGCGCAAAATCCAACTTAATTGCAATTAATTTGACATGAATATTTTAATGTTAGTTTTGGAGATATTCGTATATTTGGTGCATATTTTAAGTAATATATTAACAACCTATACTAACTTGTCTAACTAAGACTAATACCCCTATTCCTACAATCCTTTTTGAGATCAACCAGCTGCCTACGATCCGCAGCGGCGCCTTGTCACTGTTGCTTGCTGGTTTGATCTCTTTACTTATATAATACTGGCATAAAACCTTGAAACGAAAGCGAAGGCACAGATTATGAATAGTCTCGAAAACGGAATCGGATCGTCGCCGAGTGTCCTGGTAATGTTCGGATCGCGTGAAATTGTACAATATACACAACGATTGACTCGCCTCGAAGGAAATGAATAGATTTCATTTTAGTGTCATTTGTAGGGCTAATGGCGCCTCTAACTAATGTCGTGTTGAAAACGAAATAAACACAGGGGTGGGTAAATGTAGAATTACCAGCGGACAGATGTTAACGATCAGCCAATAGAGGTATATTGTTCTGTTAAGCTTTCCCTTGGAACGCTGGTGTTTTAAAAAGGGTTTGTGTAATATTATGGCGTCGGATTTTGACTGCATTGGCGTTTAATTATTCAGTTTGTCTAAGAACTATCTAACTAATATTGACATAATTATTACTGGTTGATGGGGATGTCAGAAGTTTTCGGAACCGGGGTGCCTATATGAAGAGAGTGATATATGTGGAAGAAGCGCGTCAAGTTTGTAAGGATAGAGATATTTGGCACATCGTGCTATTTGCCTACCCCGTAAGGGACCTGGCGTAATATTACCCATAAATAAAAAAACTAAGATCACGCCTGTAATCCCCGAAGAGGTAGACAGAGGAGTGTAGTACACTCCCACGTTTCACCAGTTACGTTTACGTTCCATTGTGAACGAATCACAAATTAGGCACGAATCCAGACTCCGAGCCACAACTAGAAAATCGAAGAAAAATTCAATAGTACGAGACCTGGGATTTGAACCCAGGACCTATCGATCGGCAGTCGCGCTTGCAACCAACACGACCAACGAGATAGTTTGACAGGTAACGATAAAAATGTATATGAAAATATTATAAAAAACTGTTTTAACATAAGATTACAAAATGATATTATTACGAAGAATCGATGCAAAATGAGATTGATATCTTGTAAAGTGGAAAAATAACAAGGTACAATACGATTAGGAATATACGAGTATTTTGACTTATAAAAACTTTAAATTATCCTTATATTCTTGAACGATGGTAACTTGCCGTCGATTTCTTACCCCCCAATAAAACGTTGCTCAATTACATCACAATGTCTTCTTTGTGTTTTTTTCCCAGAAAAACAGTCGGTAATAAATAATACCGTATGTCATTTCTCAGCACGTATGAAATTTATAACACACGGAACCATTTCGTAGGGCAATTTATTTGTAATAGAGCTGTTCGATGGGGATTGAGCTGCTAAAATCGTTCTATTACCGATGGCAAACGGAACTTTGTAATAGAATATACATATAGTCAACATTTCGTTAAATGAGCGCTCGGTCTATTAATGATGTATATTTTTTGTATAAAAGTGGCTCATACATTACATCATTCGAATAAATAGCAAAGATTTCTATTATTACTATTTGCCACGAGTCATTCATCAATTTGTGATATAAAAATGTTTGGTTAAGACTATATAAGAATATAATAAAGTTGGGTTTATGTTATAAGATTTTGATGCAACACATTTGTATTTGGAACAAGGGAAATCCGTTAATTTTCTGTTAATAAAAAAAAACAACGCCCATTGTAAACTATATCACGGCAATCATAGAACACTAAAAAATAAATTAGACTGGCACATACCACCCCAGCGCCAGTATATCACTGATCGGAACGAAGGCGCCACGCCGCCACGATTTGTGACTTAATCACTTTATTGGCAGCGAGGGAGCCAGCCTTATCTGAAAGAAATGTCGACCTCCACTGATATATGAGTAAACAAGCTTGCACTTTTCCTCGCCGACTTTTGGCGGTCACAGAGGCTATAAACTCCACGCCGAAGTTTGTATTGCGCTCGTGGGGCGACTAGAGTGGTTTCAGAACGTTGTTTTTTTGTAGTTTAAAACGTTTTGCAACTTGTATATTTATATACTTGCCTTGCTCGAGTTTCCGTCGTCGCAGTCGCGAGCATCTGAAAAGAGCAAGCGACTATTACATATTGTGAACAGCGATTCTCGCATTAGACACGCGAAGTGTACATTTTTGTACTTTAATAACAGTATCAACAAGAAAGGGGTGTGTTTAAGGTAATGTGTGCACAGGCGTCTTTGTATACCGGCGGGTGATTAGCTACGGAGAACACAACGCAACGCACCGGACCTAAATATGTTTGTACTTGGGCTTTGGCCGCACACACCCAATATCGGTCCCTCCTGAGGATGAGCCATTACGTAGCCTCTTAACGGCGGACGGTTTTAATTAAAAACTTCTTGCATTAGCATGTGTCCGCCCAATCACGATACAAATCCCTTCGAAATATTATTTAATTTCAGTTAAAATTTCTTCACGTGCGTGGGTTGGTCTGAGATAAGTATCAGGAAATACAAACGGGGGAATATTTAAGAGGAAGTAAGGAGAAAAAAATATTGATGCAGTCATTCGGACAAGGTAGATATTTGTAGATAAAAAAACTATTTCTGTGAAATAATTACTCTAGCATTGTAGATATCAACATTCATATACTAGAAGTAAAACTTTTGCAACAGAGCGGCCAAACAATTCTACTACCCTTGTATTTGTTGCTGCTTTATAAACAAAAAAACAAATGATACATTACGTTTATTAGTAAATATGTATGTAATTTTTTATACATATGTGTGCTATGTGTAATAAGTTTGTATATATGTATGTATAAGCAAACACCGAAACATAATCGATAGAAAATCTAATATTATTTACATACTCAAGTAGGTCAGGGAGTCCTAAGCAAACACCGAGAAGGTTCAAGTGGCGTTCTTGGGCAATAAACAAGGCCAGGTGTAGGCACCGCGGAGTGCGGACCGACTCGGAAAGTATTCGCCAGCGTTCAAACACACCTCGCTCGTTGTGCATGCCTCGCCGGGTTCAATCACGAGGCAAACCCGCCTCGGGCTGAGCTAATGTTTTCACTATGTATTTTTTAAATATCAGCGCGCCGGGTACAATAAACTTGTTCGGATATGCTCACCAAAGATGGCTAATTCAAATTTACGAGCTTGGATAAACATTTTATTTTATATTACGGGTATAACCAGTCAGTTACATTATAATCACAATACATCTGAATTTCTATAAAGTCTTCGTAAATCTAAATCGAAATTTGACCAAAACTGCGACATTTGTGATATTGCTACACAAATATAAGAGAAGTTTGAAGCTTAACGAATATTTTATTATTTTATTTTACTTATCAATGGTGCTATAATAATATATAACAAAACATAACGTAACATTACGCCTGTATTTCCCAGAAGAAGTAGGCAGAGGAGCGCAGTACACTCCCACGATGCACCAGTTATACGTCCTACCATTGGATGGAGGGTGAGCCTATTGCCATTCACCGGACTCAAATCCAGATCCCGTGTTACTGTTGGGAATTTAAATATCGCAAAACGAATACGAAATTGTTATTCATAATATACCAATATTTTTTTGTACTATAATAACTTATTGTTATTGTTGTTACATGTTATCAGCGGACATCCTTTTATTTTGTTCACCGCTTGTACGATATATATTTATTCCAACAACGCTAATTGAAAATACTAGATTCCGTTTTAGTAGTTACCAAAAGAGTAAAGCACGAACGGTTTAGTGGTAAGAATTTGTAGAAAATTTTGCCAACGTACTGAAAATGAACTAATCAAAATATCATAAAAAAATTTCATACATCTTCATTATTATTTTTATCATTTCATCGCGCCACGTATTTTTCTTACTAACGATATAATACGATACTACATTTTACCTAAAAATGGTTGTTAGTACAAATTATAAAGATGAGGCAAGTAGGAAATTATTCACGCATGTAAAATGTAAGAAATGTAAAATATTCATGAATACAAAGTAAGAGAGAAAAATGTACTGAAGCAGATGCGGGTAGATCTGAAAGAAATAAACCGGTATCAAATATTGTTGTATTGACCGTAAGACAGTAGAAACCCATATCGGACCGCACTGACAAGGGATCTTTGTGCCGTTGCGGGACAACCGGCAGTGTGTCAATATTGGACACGACACATAATGGCAAGATCGGGATGAGGGCTCCGATACACTGCTAATAGATGTTTGAGGACCTTTGACTCTGGCGTGCGGGTTATTGCGCTCAGGTATGACAACTGCGTATTTGTATACTGCACAGGTACAGTTTGTATGAAAACTAAGTATTTGCTTTCATATTGCATTTTACATTATGTTATTATTGTTTCAAAGAGATTACTAATTTTAACTGAGGATGCTAAGTCGACAATTGACAGCGCATAGCACGCTTGCGTTATGATCGTCATGGACGCCTTTATCGTTCCTCTATTGAATGCGGGTCTCTTCTCATAATGAGAAGAGATATTAACATAGTCTGCGACATTGGCCAAGTACGGATTGGTAGACGTCACACTTCTTAGAAAATGCTATGGCGTACTCTAAAGTGTGCAGGTTCCCTCAAAATATTCTCCTTCACTTGGTAAAATTACCTGATGCATATTATACTTTCGAGAACCGTACTTTTCTATTATCATAGGTCATGCAAATCCAAAATTTAATAAAACTTTGGTGGTGCATACGGGGCTCATATCACTGCGTGTAATGTATGATTTCGACGGAAATGATTTCGAATGAGAGAGCGTTTTATTGGCCAATAGGGCGATTTTAATATAAAACGATGTATAATTAATCACGCGGGATCTAGCAGCGTAAGCCAACATCGAATTTTGTTTGACTTGCCGGAAAGTTGTGCCGAGTCTTATTTATTTTTTATCAATTTCGTCCGGGCGAGCCTTAAAAGCGTCGTCCCGTTTTATTATAGGGACGTGAATTAGCAAAAACAGAATGGATTTTGGCTGTGATTATGTCAAAAATAATTAATTATTATCGATTCAGTCGCGGACAGGGGCGGATTGATGGGAGCACAGACCGTGGACGCGCTCTTTAAAATTGGAAAGCTAATTACTTGCCTACGAAGAGGGCCACGACAAAGATTAACGAGAAGTTCGCTTTCTTTGAGATCGTCTTAATAGTATTTTAAAGAGAACGTAAGTTACGTGTAGGTACACTTTGATTACTTTATCAGTGATTATGACGTATTCGTATTTAACTTTGGATGCGTAATAATGTCTCAATATAACATCGTACAATGAATTTGGGAATAATATTACCTATTGTAAACATTCATTTTTGTATAAATTTATGACAAAAAGTATATGGTACTTTCTGTTTTATAAGACGACTAACAAAATCACATATTCTTATCAAGTAGGTAATGAGACCGATTGATATCTTGATGTCTTCGTTTATCACAATGCTAGACCCAATAGCCCATGAATTTCCTATAAGGATACTTTAGAATTTACGAAGGGTCTCCGGGCAGATACGTGTCAGGGGTTCGTCAGGATTTCTTCATTCATTAAGCCTGGCAGCTGCGTGATCGGCTTGCGAAGTAGTGGGCATTGTACACATCGCGAATGAGCGAAACTTTAATTTGAACCCGTACCTGCGACCGCCCGGTCCATTCATAATGAATCACACCCTCTATTTAGTTTCGAGACGACCTCTAGTGTGTGACTGACATTTTATATTGGCACGCTTGGGCCTCAACGGAGTGCTCGAGTCGGCAAAGTGTACCGCCAATAAATCACTTTCAAAGTTCTCTAAGCGAGAAAAATCGCAGTCATCGGCCGGTTTTAAATTAACACCATTAGCCTCGAGATTTCCTTTTCAGAATGGAGTGCAAAGATTACCTCTCTTCGTTTGAGTCCGTAGTAATTAGTGACGCTTGAATTTTATTTGTTGACTTTCATTATTCGTTGATTTTAACGTTGGGCGGGACGAAGATGGAAATATTTCTGTGAGGGTTAGAAAGAGAGAGGTGCCGTTCAATCGTGAGGCTGCACCTGTCGCCGCACGAATTTGCAATTTAAATTCCGAACGAATACTCCGAGAGGACCTCCTTAACACGACATCTGTTTAAATCGTCGACGATAGAGTGACTGCTGCGGTCTGGAGAATCTTTGTGATTGCTATTTAATTGAAATAAAACAAAACCCTTTTCATTGTTGGGGTTGATTAGAATTGCAATATACGAATAATCGGCGTGGTTAGAAATGAGTTCAGTAAAAATGTAATTTATCGATATAGAACTAAACAACTTAGAATCGACATTCATTTCAAGATTTAAGTATTAAATTTTGTTTAGCAAATATTGCTAATTAAGTTGTTAATATTAGTTCTTATTAATATGGCCTATCTAATTAAAATTATAGTAAATATTTTTTATAATTCTTGTTTAGTATTCAGTACATTTCATTAACGATTTAGAGAAATGATAATTCTTACCAAAAATATTTACTTAAATAAAAAAACGAGTATTCGTTTTCGTCTAAATCACAGAATCAATAATTCTATTGACGATAACAACAATTCAACAAAAAATTGCGTTTCAAAACAATGTAACCTCACAACACACTGAAAGGGTAATAAATTGGCGTCGTTATAATTCGGCAAATTGATTGATACGCTTCTGTACAAGATGATGTATTGCGCGACACTGTATCGGACGCCGCCTGTTAATAGGTGTTATTGGGTAAGTTTTAGTTCAATTCATGAAAGGCTGCATATACGAGTAGTTCTTATTACTGAGGCCTTAAGGTTGAAAGTCGTTGCATTCGTATGACGTAGATGTGGGCAGAACTATAAATAAAGAACTGTTTGTGGGGCGGGGCTCGGTCATTAATAACTATTTTTCCATCACTTCATTAACAATCAATCACATGTGCGCCTTGTTGGGACAGGATGTGGTCTGAGGAGTGGTTTCTTTTTGGTGGATTATCTTGTTTTCTGATTTCTGAGATACTATGTTCTACTCGGATTACTATAAGTTGTATTATAAGGGACTTGAACTACAATGACTGCCTCGTTGATCGAGTGCTTGCAAGGATGATTTCTGGTCAAGAGGTTCTGGGTTCAAATCCCGGGTCGGCTACTGTTGGATTTTTCTTACTTGGAATTTCTAGTTAAAATTTAAATTAGTGGCTCGGCGTCTGGTTCTGTGCCCGGTGTATGGCAATAGGCACACCCTCTATTTCAGGTTGAGGCGTCAATGTTACTGATGAAACGTCGGAGTGTACTACTCTCCTCTGCTTACCTCTTCGGAGATTATAGGGATGATGTTACGTTTTTTTTTGTTACGTTTTTTAAACCATTTAATTATATGCGTCAAGTCGTTTGGCTGTAACTGTGATAAAACGTATGTATATTCATCTTCATCATCATCATCATCATCATCATCGTCATCATCATCAGCCTATCTCAGTCCACTGCTGGACATAGGCCTCCCCTAAAGAGCGCCATCACGCCCTGTCCTCGGCATGCTGCATCCAGCTTCTGTACTGCTGTATATTCGTGTTACAATAAATGATTGTTTTGGTACTAAATTAATTAAATTAATAAAAAAATTTCAAAAGTCAAGTTAATTATGCAAAAGAAATGTCATACTTATAGATTAAATATCAAATCAGTGTTAATGACTTTATTTTTAATACAACAATTTTACTGGCTTTATAGTAAATGGGATTTAGCGATGTTCAGTATTTCTCTTTATGTACATATACATAGATTAAGTAAAAAGTTAATAGGTTGGAAAAAGTTTGTATTTAGCTGCAACTGTCACGTTTCAAAAATAAACGCAGTAAAAGTGTACAACTGGAAACCTCAGAGCTACGGCGTAGCACTCTCGTAGCAGTTAAAAGTTTTTTGGGTCAATAAATAAAAAAGAAAATTTTGAAAAATATATATTTTAGTGCAAAATTGTAAAATAAATTTAACTCACTCTTTTACCCTGAATACGAATTGAAGATAAAATAAGTTTAAACAGTTTTTTAAAGCGAATATTTATTACAACGCTTTTAGTCCGTTCCTTGAGTTTGAAATTAGTCAGAAGAGGTCATTATATTAACGTATAGGTTTGGCCTAGTATTAGTTGAAAATTTAAGTTTCTCAATACAGGCATTGTTTCAAGTCGTGTTAATATTTCGTGAAATAAATGCACTATCAAGTACATAATTTCTTTTCTTATCAACTAGAATTATGATCGCGTCTTATAATTATTAAACATCACAATACATACATACAGGTCAAAACAGTGTAGTTACTTTGAACCCATCCTTATGTAGTTAGGAAAGTATAGGTTAAAATGTTATCACAATTCTTATATCATCCTCTGCGTTCGCTCAGCAAAGAATGAGTTGTCGGAAGGAGTTAATAATCTTATTAATTTGTTCCGAGTTACCCGCGGCGAACGCGCTGGTCTCGACGTTCTTTGTAATTAATGAGAACACCTCATCTATTACATTAGCCGAAGGGCCCGTGAAAATCCTTACACATATGATATAACCAGTATAAAAAGAGCCATCGCGTTTTCGCAACCCCACAAAAGTGCAAAGCAAACTCAGCGTGTACCGAACGTTGAGATCTCAATTAGCTGGACGAGTATCGCAGAGAGTTAACACAATAAATAAATTGCGCGTGAAGAAAATGAAGCAAGAAAATTCATTTATCAAAAGCACATGTACCGTGCTTTTCGTGGGATCGTGTGATTTATGAGTACAACAAACTGTTAGATTAAGGTGAAACTTGTATTATCTATCTGTATACATAATATGTATTTCTATATCTTACTAATACTTATCTAATTAAAATAATTAGGTCTCATTTTGACACCATTAAAATACAACTCTTTAACACAGAAACTTTAGACCTGTGTATTTGAGAATAT
>DWEH01000229.1:0-13085 GCA_018245815.1 Apyrrothrix aesculapus | reverse complement strand
CTGGTGAAACGTGGGAGTGTACTACACTCCTCTGCCTACCCCTTCGGGGATTACAGGCGTGATGTTACGTATTACTATCTTAAAAATTTGAGTCTGGATTTGTGCCCGGTATATGGCAATGGGCTCACCACCTATCCCATGGTGGGACGTAAACGTAACTGGTGAAACGTGGGACTGTGCTACACTCCTCTGCCTACCTCTTCGGGGATTATAGCCGTGATGTTACGTTTTATTTTAAGAATTACTTCTCACGCAGCCATCGCCTCCCACACCGGATAACCAGACAGCTGATGGATCACATATGTACATTTCTTAATACATACTTATATAGATAATTTTACTAACATTGATGTGTTAGTCGGCAGTGTTGAAAACCGTTGTGTATGTATGAAGAGAGTGATGAATGTGGAACAAGCATGGCAGGTCTGTCACAATAAACATATTGCCACTCGGTGCTCTCAACCTACCCCGTGATGAGCTGAGGCGATTTCATGATCTCAGTATCCGATTATATGGAATACAATGTTTTAATGCTTTTTCACTTTCCATAGCAATGCATCGCTGTCTTGGTATTGAAATATTTAAGCCAGGAATGAAAGTTGTTCAAACGAAATTGATTAATAGAATACTGTAGTAAAATTTTCTTATCAGTTCCAGGTTAAACCTGTTATCGAGATGATATAAAGAAAAACACAATTATTAATATGTTGCATTGACTTAAAGGCGTGAAGCTGCCATCCCCGCCGTCCGACCAGCCCTCCAGGCGCAGGATATCGGAGCGAGAGTTCGTGTTCGACGGCGAGAAGCAGATGCTCGAGGAGCTGGACCACCTGGACGAGCTGGATGAGGACGATAATGCTGGAAAGAAGGAGAAGATCGCTGTGGTGGTGGCTGGTGAGTTTTGTTCTGTTACATTAAGTGATCCGAGCTCAGTGGAGCGCCATTAGAGAGGCCTAGGTCTTGCAGTGGACTGGAACAGACTGAAGATGATGATGCGATTTTCAAGAGAAGACTGGACGTAACTCTAAGGGGATTACAAGCTTGATGTTACATACGTTTTTATACACAATATATGTCTGCAAGGTTAGCATTGTTGGACCCTTGCCGCCTGTCCCCGCATCGTAAGAGCCCTGGCGTGACGATGTAATATTAATAATTCTGTGTTGTCATTGCAAATGTTTCTACCCATTTCAGAGCCAAAATCAGAATCAAAGCCGACGGCAGATACAGCAGAGTGTTCTGAGAAGTCGTCCGGCCGCAGTACGAACGACGCTGGCTGGGACGGCACTCCCGCCGCCGGGTACGGCGAGCTGCGCACCGACCAACGGATACATCCCGGTTCGAAATTATGTATTTGTGGTCCATTGTGGACGTGCTAGCTTATAATTTATTTAATAGTTTGAATTGACTGCCCCTGCTTGCTAACGTGTAATGTATACAGCGCCATCTCTTGGCTAATGAAGAAAACTTGTATTATGACGTGTAGTGATTTATGTATTAGCGCCATCTGTTGGCTGACAGAGGAATCTTTGTACTTTTAATGTATTTTTACAAATAATATTTAAGGAATTTGTTTTCGTGTAATGTCTTCCTTTATACACATTATAATGTCATCTTTTTATAACACTACGAATTACTCCCCCTCCTCCCACTTCCCCATCACCTCCCCCTCACAATGTTGTTCGCGATGAACAAAAAGAAAAGGTATTTGGATGGAAACTTTTTCCTTAGGTTTTAGACAATAGAATAAAATTAGGTGTGCAGTCTGTAGGGTGTAGGCAAGTAGTCTATTGAAAGTGTTGTGATTGGAGGGGTGTTTGTGACGAGTATGTGACGTTGGTGTGTAAGATGTTGTATGATTGGTTGAGTGTATGGCTCGATACATGTCCAAATAAGGTGCGATGGCGGTGGTGGAAATTGGCGTCAACAGGGGTTTTTAATGAAATGTTTAAATTTGCATGCCAGAAAGGTAGAATAAGTCAGAAATTGTAATAGAATTTAGACCGGTTTATGTTTACCTTATTCTCGCATATAAAGACTATTGATTTAATTTCATATGATGGGGTGTAACCTTCTTGTAATATTCACCGTTTTACCCTCCACGTACTGCATGTGCATATGAGAACAATATGTGAAGTATACACCACCTTACAAACTACCACCAACTCTTGTATAGCCCCAAAGTTTCAAGGTGATGGTCTGTGTAATGTTAGTTGAAAATATTATATATTTATGCATATATTAGAATTACAGTTCTAGATCATATGGGCTAGGTGGTACATTGGTTAAATGTATTGTAATTATCATATCATCAGGCCCTGGCGTGGCCTACCCCTTGAAGGATCTGTACTTCACGGGGTAGGCAGAGAGAAATGAGTGCCAAAAATCTCTTTCCTTACAGACCTGACGTGCCTCGTCTAAATTGATCACTCTTCATACATGCACTTCGGTTTCGGAGACTTCTGCCTCCCCCATCAGCCAGTGTCAGATGTATTTGGTCAAGATAGTGGAGTCGTGGTCTCTCTCCAGCACCTGCATCCATCAACATGCGGATTACTTGTAAATTTACGACAATACAAAGTAATAAAAAACTATTTAGACTACATTTATATTTCGTATACATACTACCTAGTTACTACTTGTTCATTCAGACTCACCCCATATGTCTTGGAGAAGGAGCCTTCCCTGGAAGGCGGCAGCAGTGTGGGTCGCGAAAGTCGTGCTAACGAACAGTTCTCATGACCCACCCATAATGCTGTGGCACACCGTGGGGTTTTAGTCGGTAGGAGTTCGACATAACCCAGTCTGCTCCCCGGGCGGCTGGGTATCCAATGTAGAATTTCCCCACGTTAAAAAAAAACAGGCTCACCCCATATTCCATGGTGTAACGTAACCTCCTCTGCCTACCTCTTCGGGGATTGCAGGCGTGATGTTACATTTTTACCACTTGTTCATTCGTGCATATACCAGTGTTAATCTTATTTTAACTTTTAGCCCTTCATTTTTTGGGGTTTATTTATAAAAATATTATAAGCTGTCGAAATCCTCCCCTTGGCTTTTAGCGATTTCCGTGACACATGACAAAAAAAAACACACAGGGGTTTTGACATAAAAAATATAATAAGTATAGTTGTTTCCGCTTTTTAAAATTTATATGGACATTATCTTTTATATTCAAATAGTATACGGAAATAATAATGGCGATGATATGGGCAATTGAACCGATTTAAATTGTTACTGCCTGTAATATTCCAACGAAAACAGCATTGTTATAGATACATCATATTAAAAAAAATGTACAATCTAGATCTTCTTACTATGAATAATATTACGGATATCTGAACCAAGTTTAGGCTTAAGGATTTGTAGTTGGGAAAATATTCATTTTAAATCGAGAGTGGTGTTTCGTGTACTGTTCAAAGTAGAGCATCCTGTGGTCTAATTTACATTGTCTACGGCGATGGGACTACCAGCACTTTAGTTTCACCTTACCGTTAAAACAATAGACTGCTCTTGAAATATTCAATATAATAAATGATATTATTAATAGCGTGTATGGAGACAGTGACGAATTTAGACGTAAGACGTGTAAGACGTATCCGTAAGGACTGAGATATTTGGCACTCGATGCTATTTGCCTATCTCGAGCGGAACTTGGTGTGATGTTATGTTAATAATAATTATTGTTATTATTATTGTAATTCTTAGTTCTAATCTAATGTTTTTTCTTTTCTAAGTTTTAATCTAATGTTTTCTCTGTTATTTCATAGAATGTAAAATTTTCATTTATTCATTCATCCTTCAGTTATTAATCTATTTAGTTTATTGGGAGAATCAGTCCACCAGAGGCAAACTATATTAGTTTCTGTTCAAGCAGAGGTTCTGTCCTAACACTCGAAATCTCCGCTCTCTTAGAAGTGGCTGAATAAATATTTGACAAGTTACATCAGATAATGTTTGCTTCCAACAATGTTCTTTAAGATTTCTTTTTCGGCTTGTAGTAATATCAACCCAATGCTTTTAACGTCGTCTTAATATTTGGTTTTAGAAATAAATATTAAACTTGTTCCAGGTTTTCGTCATAAATACATACAATTGTAATGTGTAATTAGAATTCCTTATTATTATTTCATTCTAAGTATTACGTTAATACTCTTAACGAAATGTACTCTAATTAATTTGAATTTATGTAATTAATATTAAAATTAAGGCTAGACAGCGAAACATCTCTCCGTACTCTTTAATAAAGTGCATAAAAATAACATAAATTAATAGAATTTTAAAAATTTTACCTAGTGTAAAGAATTACACTAGGTAAAATCCTCAATACTGTGAAATACAATCTCTCCTGCCTACAACCCTTTAGGTGAACTTTAAAAATCCAACCCACGTAGTACAAACAATTCTAATTAAGGCCAATCGTTCCTAAACCTTCACACATGGTTTTATATAATGTTAATGCATAATAAATAATTCCCTAACATTGCCTTTTTTTAATGTAAGTACGTCTAAGAATGCAGGGACTAAATTATGTCTGAAATCTTATTACAAATGAGCTCAGATATATTTATAATAGTTATCAGTTCTATGATACTCAAATTATGAAAACGCTGCTTTGTGGCTCTTTATACCTGTGTTCATAATTGGGACTTAACTTCTAAAACGTAATGCAACATTACGCCTGTAATCCCTGAAGAGGTAGGCAGAGGAGTGTAGTACACTCCTAACTTATAATTAAGAGCGAATTCGTAAGCCTTAAAACACAACATGACAATCATATCTTAATGTAATTGTGCAAATGAATTTGATCAAATATAATGATCTCAAACAATTTAAAAAACGTAACATCACGCCTGTTGGCCCCGAAGAGGTAGGCAGAGGACTGTAGTACACTCGCACGTTTCACCAGTTACGTTTACGTCCCAATATGGAATACGTGTTGAGTCTATTGCCATACACCGGGCACTAATCCAGACTCCGAGCCACGACTAGAAATCCAATTTTTAGAAAAATTCAACAGTACTCGACCCGGGATTTGAACCCAGGACCTCTCGATCGGCAGTCGCGCTTGCAACCAACACGACCAACGAGGCAGTCAAGTCAGTTCTTGACATATTTTCCCATTAAGTACCTACTTACATAGATTGTATCTAAAACATCGTTTATGTACAATCGTTTCTATGTATTCTAATGCGCAATAAGCATACTGTATTATATACCGAAAAAAATATTATTATACCATCAAGACTGGTCTCTTGTGGCGTACGCAGAAAACACCGAGTGCCAAATATCTCTATCTACAGACCCGACGGGCTTCTTCGACATTCATCACTCTTTATACACGTAACACGTAAAAAATATATATACCTGCCAAAAAACATAGTATATATACTTATGCTTTCCGACATGCTTTACCATTCATTTTAAAGGAAGTTACTCACGAGTCACAAACAGCTCACGATAGACCAACAGTACGTTTCATTCATGCAACACCAGAGCAGCGGACGTGCTATACCTGCTGTTATATTTATAGAAACTTTTACGTTTCTCGGATATCGAAGTGGAGTTTTGATTAACCCATTGCAGTCACCATTTCATAAGGGAATTTTACCATTGTCACAAACCATTGACGCGGTTGAAAAACTACGGTTGAAAAACTACCCACCCCTACCAAACGCGGCAGTCACTAACCAAGCTACATTACTACTCTCTGGATTATTACGATGGAATATGCTTCAAATATAAACATAGCATAACCCCACAGGGTAAGCCTATATCCAGCAATGGACTCCTATAGGCTGATGATGATGCTTCATCTAATGGATCTGTGTAAAGAGAATAGAAAACAAGATGGTAGGTAGCATGCATAAGTCAACAGAATCAACTACGACATTTGCCACCGACCTCGAATAGGACTGTAAAATTTACTGTCACATAGTCAAGTTAGTACTAGTTGCTTAAATTACTAATAGTTAATAATAATTGGTAAGAGGGCTATAGGAACCGAACTAACAGTATACATAACACATACGTAACCTCACGCCTGTAATCCCTGAAGAGGCAAGCAGAGGAATGTAGGAGTAGGTATAATGAGCCAGAAACCACAGTAGCAAGTTATAGTCAACTGTCGCAACTCATAGTCAGCCATATCTCCTAAAATCTCTATATACCATACACATATACACATTTACACCCACCACCACGACCACAGATCACACATATGTATGTTGAACTCCATTGTTCACCCACTGTGCCGCCTATCGCCGAACACGCGTGACGCAACGGTCGCATGCGAGCGAGAAAGTTACTGTCTTTACAGTAGTAAGAACGGACGATCACGCGACATACATACATATACATACAACTGGCACCTATCTTCTCACTGGTGTAGTAAAAAAGAATATTCAAAAGCATATAGCTGCAACGTGGTAGTTGTAGATCGAGAATGTTCGAGAACCTTCTACACAGTTAGAGAAGGCGCGGCGCGATCGCTCCTTACTCAATATGGGTGTTGTTGGATACAATTTTTACGGACGTTTCAATAGGTACTTCGGATAGCACGTTAATCACACTGTCAGGGTTGATTTCTTAATATGAAAGTCTTAAGCCCTACTCAACCCTTGTTGGAAACAGCAAAGCGAATAAAAAACTGAGATGCGAATTTTTGGCCGATCAAACGATGAGGTTTGAAAATCCAATGAAAACCGAAACCGATTGTGGAACATGTTCTGCAAAGTAAGCAGTTTGCCAATTGTTGATGATGACGAACATAATCATGTCATTTTCTGTGTCACGGTCACCCAACCGACATCTTAACGGTACACTTGCTTAGATTAACTTGAAGTATTAATCTTTGAGAAAACATGATGCAGACTTAAATTACCTCTTTATATCTTTAGATACACTGTGACATGTTTGCAAAAAAATGTCACAACGACTTTTCCTCTAGTCTCATTAATGTATGAAAAATGATAGCCAATCACATTTTAATACAAAAAAGTTAATCGACATATATCGTGTAGTCGTCCAACCACTGAACAAGGCATATCACGAAGCGACTGGATGTATTGTGAAACAAAAATAGCGCTATAAATTAAGTGTAGATCTCAGAGTGAAATGTTTTAATTCTAAACTGGATTCTTCAGTGTTTTTAATAGTTTTGAACTATTTATTGCTGTAGTATTCATTTTAAACAAAACAATGCAACAAAATTACGAATTCAATAACTTTGCTGTCAGCCAATCATGAGGTTTGGTGAAATTACACGCTAAGTGTAGAAATAATAATACATACATACATATCTTCACACCAGGTCCCTGACGGGAAATAATAATAATAGTGATAAATCTAAATAAAAGAAACCTGAATAAATGATACGTGCGTCTCGTTATAAGACAATCTTCAAATAATCTATTGAATAGTGACAGCTATACATTGTGGCGATAATGTGTACAATATGCGTATACATAGAAGGCAGCAAAGCAAAGTTGAGGGCGCCAGAGCACGTGGTAAAGCGCCTATGAGATGGACAGACCAAATAAAAGCAGCTATCGGTGTACCCGTACACGAATGGTCCAAGTACACAACGGTCCGTGACGAATAGCGGCGAATGATAAAAATGGCTACTTATCGCGACATTGATTGACAGCCACGATCACTCTGTCGAGAGTGTATTGACTGAAAAAGAAGAATACATAGAAGACTTCATGATATTCTTTTCAATCTGTGAAGAGTGTCAGCCAGCACTTAGTATCGTAGTACACTATGACCTCAACCCTTCCCATTACAACAATGCACCTGTGTCCAACAACAGTGGAAAAACTAGAGGGTTGCTGATGATATTAACGATTATAGCCTAGATCGGAGCGGCATAGCGGAACACTTCAGAAAGAGGACAAGCAGTAACATTATCATTTAGCATTCGGGCGTTTCACAATATGACTGATAGCAATATTGGCAAGCGACACACACGCGTATCTTACACATTCTGGTATGTTACGAACTAATAACACAAGTGGGTCATCGTAATTGAACTTTCTACGTCCAATATCTAGCTGATATCTTTAATGGATAGTGCTCACGTTACAACTTTCAATTCGTTTTTCTTTTACCATTGCCCCGTCATCTATGTAAAATGTGCAAATGAAATGGCTCTTACATATTTTTTCTAATAAAGCACCATTGGGTCACTTTGATCAGCCGATGTTAAATAGGCACTGGGCATAATAGACATCTGGCGCTAGATTAACCCTCTCCTTGTCATAGATAAAATATTCATTTCTGTGCGTAGAAACCTTTGTACACTTCAAGTCAAAGTACTCAGAAGATATTGCACCATAAAACACCTTCACTGTTCTATAGATATTTGTACTACTCTCAGCAAGAGGCCGTATAAGATGAGAAAGTTGGAATATGCAGTAGAATTTAGGAGATGCACTGCATCTGTGAACAAATAACCATCAGAAGGGTTCCGTACACGGATATTAAAGAAACCAATCTATCTATGTACTTGCAGAAATCAATCGAATTGGAACCAATTACAAGCCCTCCCCCTTCCCCCGCTGAGCTCTCTAATTACCTTTGTAATATAAGCTGATCCCGGCCACTTGACACTGGGGCCCTTGGCATCGCATCGGGCCCGTAACGCGATATCCCCCCTCCCCCCGCTCACTTTCATTCGCTTTTCCAATTTACCTGTCGCTGATTGACATTTATTTAATAAACACATTTATAACATTGTACGTATAAAATAATAATCAATCATAAGTAATTATATCCTAAAATTATCGTCAGGAATATTCCCAAATTAATTTGTCACTGTCAAGATTTTAAATATCACTTATTTTCCAAGTTCCTAAATGTTTATAAGTGGTGAAACGTGGGAGTGTACTACACTCCTTTGCCTACCTCTTCGGGGATTACAGGCGTGATGTTACGTTACGTTATTTTCTAAGTTGATATTTTTATGTGTCAAGCAAGTAGCAAACGAGTTATAACAGTACAGTGGCAAATTACCTAGACTATAAGTTAATATTACTTAGTAATAAGACCGTAAAAATACGTCAGTTAATACACACTTACCAACTTACTATGAGGGTAGTTAGTACTAGTCCTATTCGACGGTGGTTACACATGATACGGTCGCCTCTAGTACACACGCGCAACCGGCTACCACACCTTTAAACACACACACGAATAGCTCCAATAACAATTGCCTCGCGATAGGAACGGTTGGTACCGCGTCGGGCGAACGAACCGCACAACACATGTTCTTCCACCTAATTAACACAATTAGCTTTTTGTGCGTTTGTAAATGAACCAAACAAATTGCTCGTCACTTCGAGTTACGACAGCGGTGTCGGTGTCGCGTGGGATGACACTCGCCACACGGTCTACGCTGCACGACGCCGACACCGAGAACACATTAACATGACATTGTCCATTGAAAGACGAAAATAATTAACTGTACCGTGTCGTTCTTGATTTAAACAGATATTTAACGTCTGGATGTGCTTCTATGACATCCGCTAAGCCAACGAAAGGCGAACACAAAACTCGCCCTTCAGACAACATGTTGCCATATCTAGTACCTTAGCATCTATACTTAGTCAATCAAAGACAGTGGAGAGGAGTATGTACTATGCCACAGAAGCTTCAACAGATAGTTACACCGCTCTAGGATTATGGCGTACGTTCCACACACACCAACGAAAACATACGAGGCGATGCCCTTGCAATGTTGTCACGAACCACACATTAATTGCCGTACATACAAAACGTTATACGATGCTACTTAAAAGTAACATCACGCCTATAATCCCCGAAGACGGAGACAGAGGAGTGTAGTACACTCCCACGTTTCACCAGTTTCGATATAATTACTAGATATAGATATACGGGTATAGTGTCGCAAGAGAGAACTCTGTGTTTAAGTACAAAGTGAAAGTTAAAAATTAAGGTTAACGTGGATTGACGAAGATATTTTTTTGTTCTTTCGTCGTTAAAATGATAAATCATCCTCAGGTCTATATCGTGGGTCTATATAGACCCGTGGTCTCATCTCACAATGAGAAGGGTTAAGGCCATAGTCTGTCAGGCTGCCTGAGGTAGAAGGCTGAATTCTAAATCACTAAGTTATCACTGCTCAAAATAATATCAACTACGCTAATGTTATTTATATCGTCATATTGAACAGGTAAGAATCATTGATATCACCGCCTCTAATCAATGTCATCGATGAATAATGATGTTATCATCATCATCATCATTATTGTCGACACATTAATTTAACTATTGGAATTCCTAATATACTGGAAAGATTCAAAACAATTACATACCACGCTAACCACGTGCGTGTTGGCAGACTTGACATGCCCGTAGGCATATAATGGAGAATCCTTCAGAAGACCAGATAGACCGTGTTTTTCTTTATCGTTGTGACGAATTACATTCAATTTTAAAAACTCATATAACTTCGTAAGAAAAGAGATGCAAGCCGGACCAGATATTCGAAGCCCAGACCAACGGGGAGTTGAAGGCTGATGGCCAAAACTACCAAAGCATTAGTGCATCGATATTTCACGCAATTTTTATTGCGATTCATCTAACAAAAGAAGTAAAGAAATATCAAAGTCCTTATTGATCAACGTAATAACGTAACATCACGCCTGTAAGCTCCGAACAGGTAGGCAGAGGAGTGTAGTACACTACCACATTTCACCGGTTACGTTTCTTATTAATCGATTTCCAAAAACGATTTCAATGTGTTGTTAGAATGAACAAGTAATAAAAGCGATTAGTTAAATAACAAGACATTATGTATAGTTACTGAACATGTTCGTTTAAGTAGTTCAATGTGAATAGCGACGGAAGAAACATTTTGCGAGCACGACGATGCATTGACCTTGTAGTGTCGCTACTGGCGCCCACGCGGGTGCAGCCGCGGATTAGCTCATATTGTGCGGAATGTTCTGGAAGGCATTGTTCTTTTATCCGCCCAGTTTAGTGCAATTTAAAGAATATAAATTAGTTCATGTTATGCAGAATATTATAGACGCAGTAGCTCTTTATCCAACCAGTTTACTGCAATTTAAAGAATATTTATTATTTAAAGAATATCGTTCAAATGAAAGTGCAACCGATTTACGTCCGTTTCACTGAAAAGCCGCGATCGGATAAAAAGCAAATTTTAACGTGTAGTGTCAGCGTGGAATGGTGTCTGTTTAACCTGTTGATAATTTGACACTGATTTTAATTGATATATTGGTGCTGAACTCTCTAAGAGATTTATTTTACAATAATTAATTCACATACAAAACCTGTCATTTCAATTATTTAGATATGCATCATCCGACGACGTTAATTAGATCTATATGTAAGATCACGCTCCCACAAATAAATATCAAACATTCATGAATTTATATATTATTTATATGAATTTATATTAATCCATTAAACATATTTTAGTGAACTCATTAAAAAAATCCGAGTAAGAATTTTGGAACAAACAATTGAAGAAATTTTGGATGGAATACTTCAACGTTAACAACGTAAGAATCAGCATGAGAATGAGATCGAAAGGAAGATATACAAATTACAACAATAACACAATGACCTTGCGATGTCTCGGGCTGCCCACGCCCATAGCGCGACGATTACGACCTCAGGCTGTGGCTAAAACTGTCAACAATTCAAAAGACATTCCTCTTTTATCCGCCGGATATACGAGCAAATTTCATTGATTTCCATGTCTCTGCATTGTTTAAATAATACTGAAACACATTATGACACTTGTACTTGTATTGACACAACTTTTCGTTGACAGATATTTTAACGATCGCATAAAATCACGCGACCGGTGCCATAAACCCGCTGCCAATGTCTTCTAAGATAATGGATCAATACTCTCATGTTCTAAAGATTCGATAATAAAATATAAGAATTTTTATACATTGAGATACATTGACAAAATTGGAATTAAATAATTTGCAACGAAATTTATAAACTAACTGTATGAGAGACTAATTGCACTCGTAATTGTTATAGTAATATCTTGAGATACCTTCCTTCACACACGGTCATCAGACTCCAAACGAGCCAGAGCCTGCGTTATGGTAACCAGGCAGCTCCTAAAGACACACATACATATAAATTTTCAAACACAATTATAATTACAAAATGATTTTAAACCACAAATAACAAATACTCGTGGTCCGGCAGACAAATATTTGTTATGAGCGGGAATCGAACCCGCAACCCTCGACTCAACATTCAGCCCACGCATTATTGTATGACAAATTATATTGCATAGACTATTGGATTGTGCATATCCGTAAATTGCATCCATTGCATTGCTGTTACACAATACATTCCTCTCAACACAACACGCGTCTGGCACAGATCCGGGGGGCGTCGAGCCGTGGAATAAGCTCACAAATTAGTTTACTGACGGGAGGGAACATCGCAAATTGAATTGTATATTCGTTTTAGATCATCAGAGAAGATATAGCTTTTAAAACTGACCTTTTTTGACTGGACCGTTGGTTCAATGGCTAATGAACCTGACTACTGAGATGGGCGGCGTGGGTTCCAAGCCCGTCCAGAACAAGTATTTGTGTGATGAGAACAAGTATTTGTTCTATGTCTGGGTATAAAAAAAAAATATATATACTGATCTGTCCCATAAAATATTAGTTACATTCTAGACTATTTGAACAGGTTTTCAAACTACTACACCAGATCAGTAACAGAGCTAATAAGACTACTCACTCCCGAGACAAATCCATAGATCCGATTGACAGCAGAGCTCCGATATCGTACAAAAGGAAGAGGATTTAGACGGTGAGAAGTTTCGTGACATTATATGATAATAAAGAAACCCATCCTGCCCTCGTTTACTAGAAATTAGCACGGTCGTAGCGTTTTCGGACCGATATCTCCAGAACGAGATAAACAAATAATGGTATAATATATATTAATAATAATAATATTTTGGGACATCTCCACACCCGGCCATCTGATCCCATACTAAGCATCAAGAGAGCATGTGTTATGGTAACCGGACGGCTGATAAACTACATATATAC
>DWEH01000228.1:0-13097 GCA_018245815.1 Apyrrothrix aesculapus | reverse complement strand
GTCTTGTATAAAAACTGGTAAATAAAGTTTTGATGGTTGTAATATATATAAATACTAGCTGTGCCCGCGACTTCGTCCGCGTTTGAATTTAACAAAAAAGTTATTGTTTTATTATTTTATATATTATAAATTAAAAGTATTTTATAGAATTCTAAAATAAAAGTAACCTATGTTACTTCTTATTACATCAGCTACCTGCCAGTGAAAGTCCTGTCAAAATCAGTCCAGCCGTTCCGGAGATTAGCTGTAACAAACAGACAAACAAACAGACAGACAGACAAAAATTGTAAATCTGTTATTTTGGTGTATGTACCGTGTATACATGCATGTGCATTTAGTAAAAAGCGGTTATTTTAATATTACAAACAGACACTCCAATTTTATTTATTTGTATGTATGTATAGATAAGGGTTTGGCCGTATTACTTCTGTACTTATTTCCGTTAAGCAGCAATGTTTGTATTGTGGAGTTACGGTTTAAGGGCTAGGGCAGAGTGATATGTTACAGCAGGAGAAACGCATCGGTAACTAATTTAAGAAACTCTTTACTTATTTGATTGGTTACAAATTTGTTCGAGCTACATTGACGTACTTTCTGGTATCTGTCACATTCACTTGCTACGCCTATTTAAAATTAAAAGTGTATATCGTACGATAATTTTATGTATTCAAAAATTGTAAATAAAAGATTATTAAGTTTTAAAAATATTTTTACAATTAAGAAAAATATTACTTATAATTTGTTACAAATTACTATTTGTACTACAAGTTGATTTTTTCTGTTCTCGTCATGACATTTAAAAATTAAAATTCAAAAAAGAAAAAGCATTTCATTTCTTATTGCTCACCGTATAATGTCCTCTAAGATTACACATATTAATTTTTTACCACAATAGTTTTTTACAATTTGCAATTTATTTTTCACAGCGATACTAGCAATGTCGGATCGTGGGTCGAACGCGATATTTTACCAAGGGTACAGGTTCACGAAACGAACCTACGTGTCGAAGTACATGGATAAAGTCAGATGGGAATGTACCGCATATAGCCGGATTCGGTGCAAGGCGAGAATCCATACAGTTGGCCGGGACATCATTTTGTGTGAAAATGTACATTGCCACCCGCCGACCGTCACCACCAACGTCAAGGGTACTGTATTACAGTTCTCTCCGGATTATAAAATAAAATACAAACTTTACAACACTTGTTATAAATAACAATTGTATATTGTAAAGAAATTGCATTGGAGTTGACAATTTTTCTGTAGGTTTAATTTTTATTGTTATCTTAACTAGTTAAACGAGGCAAACTTCATAATTAAATTTTAACGAGATCGGAGGCTGAGCACCTCGAAGTGAAGGTTCCCTATTACCGAATATTTATTGTATTTACTTTCTTGTTATGTAAAATCCAAAATACAAATGGATGATGTTATGATGGTGCAGATTGTTATTACATTATTTTGTGAATCTTGTCAGCTTTTAGAAATTTGTGAAGTTTGCCAATCTATAGATACTGCGCCGGCGCGGTCAGCTAGGTTATTGAACCTTCAATTTCCGACAAGAGATTCTCGTCCAGAAATGTACGTCGAATGGGTTTAATGAAGATGGTGGGAATGATGATTATTATATCATAATATCTTTAAAACAACAATACAAGTATATACAACCGTCTGATCTTGAATCAACCAGTCTGCTCTATAGTAACAAAGTAATTCATAAAGTACATATATTAAATTTTAAACACATACTTATTTAAATAATCATACACTCAGATAAGGAATACATACTCTTACGCATCACAGGAATGTTTATTCTGAGTGGGTATGGAACCCACTAGCCCCAACTCGGCCCTATGTATCACTAACTACTAATCCAACAGGCCAGTAAAAGAGAGAAATCACTCGCAAAGGTTGGATCATTTGATCATTTCTCTCTGTCTGTAATCACTGAGATATTTTTAATTGACGTTAAAAAAATCTAGCGTAACTCCGATCAATTTGAGTGCATAAGCGGACACATTTAGTATTAATTATCAAAACACGTATATATTACGAAATAGTACCTTGTAAAATTTATTACCTAGTACAATAGTACTTAGTTAAATTTAATACTTAGATTAGACTTAAGTTTTGATATGTTCATTTGACATTTTTATGTTAATATGTTACGTAACTTATATTTGTTGTTATATCTATTTAATTATTGATATATTGAAGTGTTTGCGAATTCATATTCGAGAAGGGTTAGGGCTGATTATCTATAATCAGTTGTATGATTTGCAATAATCGATTAATGAGCGACTAAGCTTTGTTTTAACCCCTGCGTTGTTAAACTCTTATATGTCCTAGTGTATGAAATTTTACGTGTGACACTCGGTACAGTACATTTAGAACAGTACGTTAAAAATTTTGTTTCATGTACAAGAAATATGAATTTAGAGATAAAATCGTTATTTAAGACATACGTAACATCACGCGTGTAATCCCCGAAGAGGTAGGCAGAGGAGTGTAGCACACTTCCATGTTTCACCAGTTACGTTTAGGTCCCATTATGGAATAGGTGGTGAGTCTGTTTAAGTCTTTTTTAAGACATCTTATGTAAGTCTTGATCTTATTCTTAAGATCTTATTTGAGTCTTATTTAAGATGTAATTGATCAAATTACCATAAGCTATGTATACTCAGATAAAAAATGTTTGTTACACGGATTGTCGAAAATAGTTCTACGAGGAACAATAGGCGCATACCCTAATGTATTTACTCTCTCGATAATTCATCCACCGAACTTGTACATACGTAAGTACGTACGTAAGTTTCTTACATTTTCAACACAGTATTGCTGTAATGTACCTGTACGTTAAATTCATGATACATATCGGCATAGAAACGTCTGAACTGATTGAAATGTTCAATATTATACCCCTGATTTTAGTATACGTGCACAAACGCTTCGAATTTGTTCATATCGTTTTTAAGAAAAATCATAGGTTTTAAGAGCACTGCACTGTTTCATAATTGAATAATTAAATTATCCTTAGAATGTGTTGTATTATTATTGAACTTACATACTTCCATCAATCCATGCTATCCATCCATCAGCCTTTAGAAGTCTACCGCTGGACGTAGATTTCCCCAAAACGGCGCCACTCCGCCCGGTCCTGGGCCTTTTGAATCCAACTGCATCCGGCTGTTTCTTAAAGTCGTCAGATTAATTGGTAGAAGGGCGGCCTATACTCCTTTTCCCTACGTTCCTTCCTTGTTCATTGGTCGCTGGTCCGTCGAGCGGTGCGGCCTACTTCCATCAATGTCGATTTGAAATTGGAACCTCATATACCTACATATGTTTGCGTGGCGTACGTCCGTGTTTAGTGCATGTGTGTGCGTGTGAAACAAATGCTAAATGTTAATAACAAATTTGCAGCCGTATTTATTGATGTAATTCCGTTCTTGTAGTAACGAGACCGGAGAGAACATCGGCCCCCCGCGAGCCCGGCCCGAAGATAATATTCAACGAGGGTTACAAGTTCACCAACAGCGGCATGGCCAACATCACGGACAAGATCAGATGGGAGTGCGCGTCGTACTACAACAGCAGTAATAATAATAGTAGCAATCATAACAATAACACTCATAATAATGACACTCATAATAATGACACTCATAATAATGACACTCATAATAATGACACTCGTAATAATGACGATCATTTGTACAATTCGTACAACCCGTATAGTACATACGATCCGTACAATTCGTACGATCAGTACGATCCGTACAACCCATATGATTATCCACAAGACTACCGCATGCACAATTGACATTGTCGGCAATATTACCTCGTGTTGTTAATGTTATGTCAAATCTGTACTTATTTCTGCTGTTCCTCTTCAGTGTTCGCGTTTTCCTTTTGGATATCTGAGGAGTTAAGGGGTACGATGCTTAAATAAGATGCTTTCCTACTGATCTCAGGCTATCATCTCTGTTTAATGTGGTGTGAATGTCGGAAATTAATTTTTAAATATCGGGAGGTTTGTCCGACTAAGGTGACAAATTGAAAGAACGAATCAAACAAAGTCTTTGACATACCATCGAATTGACGTGTTGTGTGCTCCCAGTCGCATGCGGAGATCCATACTCTGCGAAATTTAAAAGCACCTAAAAGAAGTACAAACATTCCTCTTATCATAGAAGTAATTTTTATTGTTTCCTCCAAGAGAATGAATTATTCCCAAAAACCCTTGGAGAACCGTGCTGGGGGATTATTCATGCGGTGATATGTGTCCAGTACGATATTTGTGAATTGCAGCCAAATATTATTTATAAGTATATGTATTACCAATAGCGTATTTGTCTGTCTGTGTTATTTTAAACCAAAAATTGATTTAGATTTTATTAGGAATCGCAATGGCGTAGTGATCGCTGTACCTAAGGCACCTACGTTTTCAGCGAAATTATATATATGTATATCGTCACGAATGACCTGATTATATAATCTTGATGTGTCTGTGTGAAGTTCGTGTTTGTATTTATGTGTGTTTGTGTGTGTGTTCGTGTGTTGGACCCACAGGGTATTATAGTAGTTGGAGTAGTTGTGTTTTTTAAGGATATTGAATATTTTGATGTCGTCTTTTGAATGTCTTCTCAATTAGTTCATAAGTCAATTTATGCCGTAGTGCTCATTCTACAATGTGTTGGCGATGAATATTCTTCTGGTTGCAGCATTGAAAAGCTTCGGTTGTAAAAGAAAAATCATATTTTTTTAAATGGACTAGGGGGTTTATTAAATATTGAATGTAACGGATCGAATTTTTCTTTATCCACCGAATTTTGTATTTTTGTGATACTCTAATTTATAGTTTATTTATTGCAACAGTTTTTTGTAATAAAATACTTTTCTGTGGATTCTTATTGTTTTATTATTCCGTTGGAACTCTTAACTTATTACATACGATATTAAAATGCTAGATAAGTAATAGTCGTGTATTTTCTAACTTAGATCTTCTAGTTAAAAATTCTAGTAGTGGCTCGGGTGTCAGAATTTGTACCCGGTATATGGTGATGATAGGCTCACCCCCATTTCATTGTGGGACGTAAACGTAACTGAAACGCGGGAGTGTTCTACACTCCTCTGCCAACCTCTTCGCGGATTACAGGCGTGATGATACATTCTACACTATTAATAATGTAAATCAACACCCGTTGAAATCAGTGCGTGAACGCGCGACGGGTAGCTCCTTCGTGATTGGACGGTACTACGGGCTTCTGATAACAACCACGCGATTGGTCCATCGTCCTCTGTCCTTCCACCGGGGCTTCATCGTTCATTCCGAGTTCCGTGACGCGTGAGCGTGTTATATGTACCCTAATGTTTAATCTTTCTGACTGTACTTTTTAACTATGTTTGATGCTGCATATTGTTATTATATCGTCACGCCAGGTCCCTTGTGGTGTAGAGTTACGAAGTAGTATAACGGACAACAATTGCACGGTTCAAAATTAATTTTAAAATGCAGTGTTGTACAGAGAGGCATCGAAATGTACTAATAGAGCTTGATGTAAATATTGTCATTGTTTTGTGTGTCGGAAATAAAATAAAGAAAAAAGCGTTCATGAAATTATATAAACTAGTATAACTAGTGGTAATTTATAAATATTTCAAATACGAACGTTATTGAAGTTCTTATGTTAAAGAGTACACATCAATACGTTTCTGCGCACAAAACCCATCCTCACTCTAACCTCCGATTGACTTGAAATTCCTCAAAATTCAGGGAATTCCCCTCAAATTGGCAACTCTGCTGGCGTTTTGTCAAGTTCCAATGCATTTGACACACACACATATATACGTGTAACACTATTGGTATTGGGAACACTGACCTGTAGGTACAGTGTTTATATTAGTGTGTGTGCCGTAATGTGCGTAATTTGTTTTTTTGTTAAAATAAGGTGTTTATAACGCATAATTTAAGAAAATATTAACTTTTTGCAGTCATCCTCCATGTGAACTTTAACTGTGCCAAGTTTCATACTCTTCCGTTCACCCAGTTTTCGTAAAAAGGGGCGCAAAGTTCAATACTTCACGTATTAATATATAAGATTGTGAGCTAGGTACTCGTGACTGCCTCGTTGGTCAAGTGGTTGCGAGCGTGACAGCCGATCGAGAGGTCCTGGATTCAGATCAAGGTTTGGGTACTATTGGATTTTTCTAACTAGAATTTCTAGTTAAAATTTCTAGTAGTGGCTCGGAGTCGGAGTCTGCATTTGTGCCTAAGCTTACCGCCTATTCCATGATGGGACGTATACGTAACTGGAGAAACTTAGGAGTGTACTACACTACCCTGCCTGGCTCTTCGGGGATTACAGGCGTGAT
Organism: Apyrrothrix aesculapus; assembly: GCA_018245815.1. Taxonomy (NCBI): domain Eukaryota; kingdom Metazoa; phylum Arthropoda; class Insecta; order Lepidoptera; family Hesperiidae; genus Apyrrothrix; species Apyrrothrix aesculapus. Next base: position 6,728 of record DWEH01000228.1, on the reverse strand, counting down.
GTTACGTATGTGAGGTAGGTATCTTAAAATATTCATGAAATAACATCTAGACAAGTACTACCTTTCGTAGACAAAATGTCATCTAATTCGCTAGACTGTCTTCAAATTTATTGAAGGATTTCAATACTTAATACTTATATATATTTTCTCATCATTAAAACTTTAGACGAGAGTAAAAATTATTGTTACTGGTGCAACTCTACACGACGATCTGGTTAAGTTAACACCTGGATAATATGTCATGCCGCTTAAATACGGGTAATTTAAATTTGAATTTCTTAATCGGAGTGAAAAAAAAATTATGTCGTTACAATGCCAGTTATAAATTTAACGAACGGTACCTATTTACGTTACTACTTGAACATGACTACGGTGTACAGTCGTGCACAAAACGGTTTTAATACTGCTGAGGTACAATGGCAATTTTATGGTTTTGGAAACGTGGGAGTGTAGTACACTCCCACGTTTCATCAGTTACGTTTACGTCCCATTATGGAATAGGTGGTGTGTCTATTGCTATACACCGGGCACAAGTCCAGACTCCGAGCCACTACCAGACATTTTAATTTTTGGAAAAATCCAATAGTACATATTTGAACCCAGAACCTCTCGATCGGCGGTTGCACTTGAAACCAACACGACCAACGAGGCAGTCGAAATTTGAATAAAGCCTTTTAATATCTAGTCCCAAATTCTAGGAATACTTACCACTACTGATGCTTTATCACCACACTTGTATGTGGACCTACATATTTTACTATTACCTATGCTCAATATTTTATCATAATGTAAACACATCATGGGTACAATCCAGCGTACATATAACTGGAATGACCACTGACATCAATTAAACGCCCAATCAATCAATCAGCGTCGATACTCATTAAACTGGAACCAGCTTTTTATTTAAAATTCTCATTCCACACCACCTACTCAATATTACATACCATGTATCCGCACCACAGTCTAAAATAGACTCTATTTCTGTTGTCAGAGGGTGTAGATTCGATATAACCTAGTTACACACTTAATGGCATAGGTACACAATGTAATTACATTTCTAGTTCGTAATAATAAGAAAGGCATATTCATAATAAAAACTCATCCGGCCGATACGTGTATTAAATCGGTGGCGATCTAATGAAATCGATACTGACGTAATGCGGCGCAAATAACCAGTGTGGAGTGGATCAGAAATGACTATAATCGTACCAAACTCCAACCAGCTACCGTCGCGAAGCCCCTGTTAACTGGTCGCCGATATAAAATTTTAAAGATAAGAAACTGAACCGATGGTAAGCTTAAAATAATTTTTTTCACAATTTTGTACGTACAGTTGGGAAGACAAAGGTTTTGTGATTCAATAATACACTATTATATAAAGCGCTTGTAGCTTTGAAATGTTTGTAGATTGTAAACGATTTGTATGGTTAAGCGACGTCGGGTACGGTCGGGTCTTGGTAAACGTACAACGTAAATTTGAAACTGTTTTGTTTGAACTATATACCTGACTACCGTCATAAATTCAAGTACGGAGATTCCATATTTGTAATTTTAAGAGCCTTTCAACACAACTGTACTCTAAGCCCTCCTCCCCTCCTTTGTCATACCGTTATTGTTTGTAAGACCTCATTTCGGTTTAAGACCCCATTGATTAAGCAAATTAATGCGAGTTTTAATTATGACCTACATTGCAAGGCAACATACCTTCGCGCTCGTTATCCGGTCAATATAACAGTTTAGCTTCAACACTTTAACAATATTTACCAATTAATCAATAAAATGGTTTGGAAAATCTCAAATTAATATTTTTTTGTCCCCGGTATTCACGTGAATTTCCAGAGTTTTTGTAATAAGTTTTTTTATAATGATTAATTCTTGAGCCTAACGTCTGTTGACTTCATGGGGCACTATAAAGGGTTCCACTACCCTTTGAACTAATAGTTCCTCAAAAAAGACAACCTTTTGGATTATGGATAAAATATTACTGTACTAGGCTGAGGGGATGATGATCTGTGAACGGTTGCAGAATGAATCTTAGCGCCGTACGCTGCACTCAAGCCGCGATAGACGTTGTTAAGAGAGGGCTATATTCCGCAGACGACTGATACAGTCTGATAATAATGATGCTGTTGTTAGTAGTAATATAAACATATTTATTTCTATTTAAATGCATTATATTTTGTTACTTGATATTTGATGCCTAATCTTCAATCTATTATCCAAAGTTTTCCATTTAACCTATCAGCTCCACCGTAACTAAACAGTTATAATCCAAATACCGCTGTAAAAGCTTTCGCATTTGTAAATCACGCTTGGATGAAGCATCAGATCTGAATATCGATTACGTAAGACTTACTTACCAGCAATTACAAACATACATTTACAGACGTATTCAAAGCAACACGTCAAACCTCCACGGACTTATTGCAGGCTTAAAGTGAGCTGTAAATTAGACAGTAACACAGGAAATGGCTTCTTAGCCCGTCAGTGGCGCGCGATCAGTGATCAATGAACGGCCGCTATCCGATCCGATAGCCGATTCACTGACGGCTCGCTGTTGGTAAAAAGTTTCTATAGAGTACATTACACACATAAGTCAAGGAGGCTATAATATGAATGCCTGCTAAGTATAGAATTCACCGAGACAGTAAAGCCTTTTGAGTCGTTCTCTATTGTTGCTTTTCGTAAGCCGGTCGTTTGTTTTAAGAGCAGTCTTCTGTGTGTTTAACAGTATGGTATTTTTATGTTACGTAATGAAAAAGCACAGGTCTTAAATTATCTATGTTTATCTGTTTATTAGGAACCCCCAATATCCGCGTCTAAACAATATTAACATATCAGTTTTTATAGAACGTAACATCATGCCTATAATCCCCGAAGAGATAGGCAGATGAGTGTAGTACACTCCTAGGTTTCACCAGTTACGTTTATGTCTCACTATGGAATAGGAGGTGAGCTTATTATTAAGCAGTGATAGCCTAGTGGTTTGAAATTCAGCCTCTCACTCCGGGAGGCCGGGTTCATGTCCTGGCGCACACCTCTTTTCAAAATGTGTGTTTTAAGTTTAAATATCACTTGCTATGACGGTGAAGGAAAACATCGTGAGGAAACCTGTACACCTTAGAGCTCATAAAAAAATAAATTCTAAGGTGTTTGAAGTCTGCCAACCCGCACTTGGCCAGCGTGGCAGACTATGGCCTTAACCCTCTCACTCTGAGAGGAGACCCGTGTTCAGCAGTGGAACGATAAATAGGGTCGGGGGGAATTTTATTATCACACATCGGACACAAATCCAAACTTCGAGCCACTATGAGAAATTTTAACTAGAATTTAAGATTATAGGTTAGAAAATTCCAATAGTACTCGACCCGGGATTCGATCTCAGGACCTCTCGATCAGCAGTCGCGCTTGCAACCACTCGACCAATGAGGCAAATTTTATTGACATGTTAAGAAAATATAAATTTGAAATTAAACAAACTATTTTATTACACTTACATATGTATAGCATGTATGTACCCAACGTACATACGTCTGCCCTGAATTTATAATTTTAAGCTTTTTATTAATGTACACTATATCAATAATCGCACTTGTTTTTAAACCAATACTTAATCTTTGACAAACAGGTAAGCATGCTTACCGTGTGTTTAAGTAAGGCACGATAATTGAAGATATGCCCCTATCATACGTGGAGCTGAGATCTTGCGGTTGAGTGACGTGTGATTACTGCTCTAAGCCAGAGATAGACGAAACGAGGCGATCGAATGGGTCGAGAGCGAAATGAGCTGTTGAAAAAAGATGATCAAATAATTGTCGGTTTGTTTTAGATGTAAAATTATCATAATGTTGTCTTTTCAGACGATACATTTGCAGCATAAGACATAGAGCTGGCTTATTCATGAAGATCAAAAATTCATTTCAGAACTAAGCTGCAACGCCTCTGGCGCTTTGTTACTTTGCCCACATGTACGCCTTCAAAATAAAAGAAAAATATAAGGACAATTCTGTCAGTCACCGCTATTATCTGCTTATAAAGTACATACATATATGTACAAACCCTCTCTGTCGTGCTCCTTACTGTGCGTTCGATAATTTTTATAGTGTTTCGAAGCCTTCAAAATCAATTGAGCTCGCACTTTACTTTCAATTATCAAATGATACTTACAGCCTCGGTTGCTGAAGTAACTTTAAGTGATAATAAGCTGAGTGAGTCGAACGTAGCCGAAGTGCAAATCAGTGCAACATTAGCTTATTACACAGTTGGCTTATGACGTACAGTTTTAAAGCCTCGCATTACTAGCTTTTCTGCTTATTACCGGAAGAACATTTTGAGTGTGAATTAATGGACTTGGCTTTTCAGTCAATTCATATATACAGAGTTGCAGAAATGCTCGTGTTTTAATCGTTTTTAAGACGGGGATTAGAATTGAGAAATCAATAAAATCTTTGCCTGCCATTTTTATTACAATTTTAACTTACAACTTTTGCAACAAAATCAATATCTGGTTTAACAATAATCATTAAAACGATTAATCGAAAGCATTATAATATTTATATAGTACAGTTAAGTATAATTTCTTCATTAAAATAACAAAGTTGTTATAACGATTCCGAGTAAAGCACAAAACAACTAACAGTGTGAAGCTTACACCCGCCATCATATTTCGCTGCTAAATCCGAACACGAAAACAATATCAGTATTTCATTGTACGACAGAAATTTTTGTAGCGTACGATTTAGGGAATCTCACCATTTATCAAAATCATAACTGAATACATTTGGACTCATTAGAGTATAAAAGAGTAGAAGATACAAGAGACCCATATTAGGTGTGTGGCTGTGATCTAGGCATAAAGGTTAGATCCAGGTATTTCTACCGCAGCTTTGCATTATTCTTGGGTTTTTTGTTTAAAGTATGCGGTAGATTGACATATTAAGATATGAAGATATCAATAATTTTGTCTTATAACTTTGATACCAACGGAACTAGAATATTCTGAAGAAGAATATCTGAACAAGAATATTAGTTTTATTTGACTGAGTACCTATTTACTACTTCTATTAAAGAAATTTAAAAAACTACCGTTGTTCATGTAAGTAGCTCATGTTTAGCTTCGTCTATTTAATAACACTATCGTACATGAAGTAAATATCGTAGACAATAACTTTAATTGATATATTAGAAAAGACAAGAATTCAAGTTTTACTAACGGTAAGTTATGACATTTGTAAATAGAAAAGGTAACGCACAAGAATATCACAGTCCATATCAATACAACGATCAACAGTCAGGTAGAAATCCTACCACGAAGAGAACAGTTCAAACGCAAAAAGTTAGGAGATTCCCATAAAGCAGCGACGAAGCGCTCGGAAGTGGCACAACACGGTTGCGGGCGAACAAAATCACAAATCACGAACGTCGAAAGATATTAACAATATCGTCCCCGGGATGACTTGTGGGGTAATCAAGGAACCACGGGCGTTAGTTTTTCTTTTGTTTTGCTCCTGATGCATAATATACATGGGGTGACTACACTGTTCAGATATTTGGAGGGACAAAAAGATATGTTTACTACATACGTTACAGATAACATGTTCAAGACAAAAATATTTCAAGCGTTAATTTATAAAATTAAATCGATTTATATTAAATCAATAGAATAAATATAACTTGATGTAACGATTAAGTCTAATATCGTGAGAAAAAAATAATAATATCGTGGCTTTAAAATGACCCATTATGTTCTATGCTCTCATTATGAGAAGAGATCCGTGTCCAACGGTGGAACAGTAAAAAAGTTGACGATGGTGATGACAATAATGATGATGATGACGATGAAATGGAATCGATAGAAATATAGCAACCTTATGTTTCTTTTCAGCGTAAACAACATTAGGAGGGGTCTTAAAGAATATTCTTTACTTTGAACTGAATTAACATAATGAGCTGTACAAGTATCGAATAAAAGCATCTATACATATTGGATAGGTGATAACTCCATATAAGATACCCTTATACACGGAGACGGAGAACTCGCAGTAATAACTGGTAGCCAGTATCGAACGTTAATGACACGCCCTGCAGGTATGAACTCATCGGCAGGATACTCGAGCGGTACACTAATATACGTCTATTGTGCATCCATACTGTGATTACATTCCCTTGCACGTGTCGTGATGGCATCCTGATATTGATGGATGTAATCATAGTTTGCTGGTTCACCGGCAGGTTTTGTCTCGACTTCTTTGAAACGTGTGTCTGGGGAGTAGGTTCTGGCGCCACAGCGTTACTAAAGCACTGTCAGTCCGGTCTTAGTATTTCTATATTTTAATGCTAAAAACGAATTGTTATATTTACCTACCAACATGATAAATATCTAAAGACATTTTATCTTTATTGCAAGTTCCAATCACTAAATAACCATTTAGTTACAATTTGCTAGTGGGATAGCTTGAAACGTGAAAAGAATTAGGTACGTGGAATACTTTAAGTAAATCTACGCTTTATATGGTAAAATTAGGATTGAAATACTCTATAGTAATTATAATAATATAATAATAATATCTTGGGACATCACACACGGCTATCTGATCCCATACCAAGCATCAAGAGAGCTTGTGTTATGGTAACCGGACAACTGATAACCTACATATATACATAGAAATATACACTTATATAGATATTTTGTTTACACCCAGACACAGAACAAATATTTGTGCTCA
>DWEH01000227.1:0-13103 GCA_018245815.1 Apyrrothrix aesculapus | reverse complement strand
GTCGTGAATTCCCCAGAGCCCAAAACGACACACCTTACCTTTCAGAGGCGCCCCCAAAATAACGTCTCCATGTCCTTCGGGAAGTTCGAAAGGCCCCTTCACACGCGTGCTTTTGTCATACTTTCCTTGAGTTTCCGGTACAACGTGCCGCGCACTTCGATTGAGTTTTGAAAGCACCCGCTCCTCACTAATTCTTGTTTTTAAGTTTTTGCGAGAATACAAAAGATAGAACTTCGCTTAGTGTTATAAAATATTACGAATAAATACAAGGCTTAGGCAAATTAAATATTGCATGAAATTTGTTAGAAGGTTTGGTAAGCTAATATATATATAAATACGAAATTAATTTTGTCCGTCCATCTTCAATGTATGGACATCGAAAACTTTGACCCGCATTTTTGGGGATTAAACGTTAAGATACATATTACATCCTGTAATACAATGTCTAAAATATAATTTTCAAATCTTCCCCGAAAGTTTGAAATAAGAGATGAAAAAATATAGAACTTACCTAGTGTTCGACGCAAATAAAGACGCAATTTCATTACATTTATTATATCATACTTTTGGTAATGAAACATAGAGTTCACTTTAGTTTTATATATCCAAAATAATAACATTGCATATTAATTTTATAAATCGTTTGAATAAACCTTATCAAAAAAAAACGTAACATCCCCGAAGAGGTAGGCAGAGCAGTGTAGTTCACTCCCACGTTTCAATAGTTACGTTTCAAATAAATATGGATTGAATAAACCGTATAACATTTAAAAATTGAGTTAATATTTTGTCTGCTCATAGTCTCAAGTGACTATTGTGTACCCAATGCCTGGAGAGTTATCTGAAGTGAATCACGTTGAAATAACATCAAAAAAATTGAAAAGTACAACTTACCGCTGTCGATAGGAATTTATATCACCTCTAACGGATTTCCTTGCGTGCTCGTGACTAAATTTTATCATCATCATCATCATCAACCTGTTTAAGTCCACTGCTGGACATAGGCCTCCCCTGTTACTCGGACATACTCCTCACGCTGGGCATGATGATTGGGCATCGCTGCGCAAGGCTTTTCGCACAAGTTTATTAATTTTGATCATTAGTCATAACTACCATATATATTTGCCAATCGAAATTAATGCAAGCATCGACCACTCTTTACGACAATCGTCCAATACTTAATGGAATATACAATACATAATGGAATAATAAAAAAGTCCCTTTTAATTATAATCTGAACGGATACGAGTAGGTACGCGAATACCGAGATAATAAATTAGAGGATCGCTCACTTGAAAGCAGAGAGATTGTGATTATCAAATTATCCTCAAATTTGTCTTTTGTGAAATTTACATACAATAATGTTATCTAACGTCGATTTGAATTCATTGATTTCATCAGTAGTAATTTTTTTCGATCTCAGAATTAACATTCATTCGAAAACCAATTTAGATATTCCATTCGCTTTTGTTGTTTTTCGTAAGTGTTGCTTGAATTTTGGTTTAATGCACTTTTCTTGTAGGCGTATGTCACTTGAGTCTTTTGAATTTAAGGTTGCATTTCTTGGCATTTTAAGCCATGAAAAGGTGCTCAGGTTACCGCCGTGAGCGCAAACTTTACACTTTCTTGAGGTTGGCTTAATTTATCATCATCTTTCAGTTGACAGTGATTTGTCTCTCCTAAACATCTCTCTTTACTTGCTGTCAAGGTTTTGTTATTACGCAAACACGAGGCAAAATAACTCCATTCAAAATATAAATACACATGAATAAAATTATCTGTAGCGTTTTGAATAGATTTAACTTAACAGCAGGCTTAAGAAAAATACACGTTTTTGTGTAACTAAGTAAATTGATTGTAACTGTGCGTTCATACATACTGCGGAAACTGATGTTACGGGAATTATTTATAAGAATTCCAACCTAACGCGTAACTTGGCTTACGTATATGTTGTTGAGGTGCAGAAAAGTTTAATTTAATATTTGTTTGTAGTAGTGGTTCGGAGTCTGGATTTGTGCCCGGTGTATGGCAATAGACACCACCTATTCCATAATGGGAATTAAACGTATCCGGTGAAACGTGGGTGTGTACTACACTCCTCTGCCTACCTCTTCGGGGATTACAGGCGTCATGTAACGTTATAAAAGAAGGCATTTTTTTCATTTACGATAACATAGTAGGTACTAGTGACAGTATTAATTATACTGTTCGTATAAATTGCTTTTTAATACAGGATAGTTTTTTATTTTCACAAATATGTATAAATTTATTTAGGATTGTACAAAATATTTCCAAAAATATAACTCGTAACTATCCCCACTTATTATTCTTACAACATAATTACGTGCCTTAAGAGAAAGCTCAAGACGCCTAAATTAAGGCGGATATCGCAAATCTGGAGCTGGGGAGCTGCTTATGAAGCAAATAGCCGTGTTTACTTATCTCGTCCATTCTTTGTGTCCATATTATCTTTTATTTGTGCATGTATTATAATACATTTAGTATTTTATCATTCACGGTAATTTGGTTTGTACAAAATAGCACATTATCTAAAGCGTATGTTGTGATTTTGTACAAAAGCGGGTTTTCCTTGTGCATTTTTTAATATTGGTATTACTATTATATCATTACGCCAGGTTCCTGATAGTGTTTGCAAACAGTACCAAGTACCAAATATCTCTATACTTAAAGTTCTGATGTCCTTCATCTATATTGGTTACTATCTTCATATACCCAGGCCGATTTCAGAGACTTCCGACTCTCCTATTAGGCACTATCTGACCTATTTGGTCAACATAGGTGAGCCTCGGGCTCTCTCGGCACCTGCATCCACTAACATTCGCAATTTATTTTTTATTCATATTTTCTACATTAATATGAATGCATTAAATTGCCTGAGCAGTTAAAATTAATTATTTACAACAGTTTTTCTCGGAAAGCATAAACTGGCCAACTCCAAGCGGATGTTGCAAATCTATGCTAAGTCAGGTCTTTTAATGCGAATACTGGGCGATTACTTGACGGGTCTCAGCTAATTTATTCATATTTGTAGTCTTAAGTTTTAAAGGTTTTTGTCCAATTTTGATTTTGCAAGAAAATATAAACCATAATAAAAACAGAAAGCGCATGTGTCAATATATTTCAAAAGTCTAGGTGTGTGTTGTAATTAACAGCAATTCCTTAAATATTTTTACAAAATAATTGGAGAAATTCGTTTTCGTAACATCTTTACTTAAATATCCAACAAGATTGTATACGTGAGAACGTGAACCGCTCCCGACTTAAGGCGGATGTCACAAATCTAGCCAAGGGCCGGGGCGTGTAATGCAAACAGCGGCATTTACCTGTCGCACCCATCCTCGCGATTCATAATAACGACTCTTATTTCCGCAACTAGCAGCGACGCTCTCGTTTTGTCGGCCAGCGCGTATTGTGACACTGCGAAACGAACGCCGCCCCAGTAAACGGAGTTTTTAAGCGCAGCTTTTTCGCATCGCGCTGCAAAAGCGGATTAAGTAAGTAGAATAGGGACGTGATTGCAAGGCAAACACTACTGGGGACTCGTGCAAATTTATTGTTTTAACTCTCGCCTTGGGATTTCGCAACATAAATATGTACCCACGCACCCGCCTGTACCCCCGGAGCGCATCGTGCCTACGGGAGAATCTCCAACATGGACACTCGATTTGAAAAACTCAGCGTCGTCACGGTGTAAGGCAATAGGCTCACCAGCTATATCATACGTATAAAATCGGGTGAAACGTGAAAACACTACACTCCTCTGCCTACCCCTTCGGGGAAATAAAGACGTAACGTAATGTTCATCACCATCGCACTTTTATTACACCAGCATTAACCACAGGTCTCCTCTGAGAAAAAGAAGAGGTAAGGTCATAATCTGTCACGCTGGCCAAATGCGTGCTCCCAAACTTCACACGCCTAAAAAAACATTGAGGAAAACTAAGATATGTATGTTTCCTTATGACTGATTAACTCTGTAGATGAGAGCACCAATACAAACAAACATTGAATAATGACGCATTATATTCGTATGACTAATGGCTGTGCATCCTTATGGACACTCATATACGGATTACGAACAATATTCGATTAAACGTTACTAGTGAGCAGTTTGCACCGACACCCATACATATGTACGCACATAGATAGATGGGTGCAGACAAATGAATGGAAGCTTTAGATAAAGCTTTCATACGTTCCACTTGGAACAAAAGCTCTGATCACGTTACGCGAAGCTTGTTGAACAACTCACGCAGTCTTGCGAATTGTTTCATGTCACAAACAATGAACGTATCAGTTGGAGGAGCGATTTGTTCCTGTTTTCAGTTTTTGTGATCGATAGTAGTAAAACTACTGATGGATACGTATTTTATACAATGAAAGACAAAATCAAAACAGTCAACTATCAAAACGTAACATCACATCTGTGATCCCCGAAGAGGCAGGGAGAGGTGTGTTGTACTCTCCCACGTTTCACCAGTTACATTTACCTCCCACTGTGGAACAAGGACCTACTGCCATACACCTAGCACAAATCCAAAATCCGAGACACTACTAGTAATTTCTAGTAGAAAATCTAAGTTAGAAAAATCCGATAGTACCCGATCCGGGATTTAAACCCAGGACCTCTCGATCGGCAGTCGCGCTTGCACCCACTCGCCAACGAGGCAGTCAACGATAAAAAAAATTCAATGTAACAAAGCAAGGATAACATTCAAAAAAATAACTTTGTAATAAGAATTAAATGAGAAAAGGTTAACTTCATAATATCTGTTTACGTACATGTGTGTGTATAAAATAATGTTTTTACTCAAATAAATTAGTCCTATATACTGTTTGTATTTTATGGACAAGATTTCAAATTCTGGTACAGGCCTCGGTACAAAACCCACGGCTCTGTTCCGATTGGGATAGCTGGAGTTTTTAACATACACCCAAGTCAAATTAAATTACGCAGATAGGTATTACGCGCTCCGAACTTTAATCCCCGAAAAGTCAGTAACAAACCGCCGAAGATAAATCTTTAGAATAAATAACAATTTCAAATTCACTCTTGTCGGAGTTTCGCTTGCGAATTAGCATCGTTTAACCGAAGAAAAAAAAAGAAAGAACATTCTAGAGATTTTCGGATACTCAGCGTAATGTATATGTTGAGGTATTTATATGTGAAACGAAAACCTTTAAATGTAACAAACCTAATAAGAATGTATAACAAAAACACCAAATTAGTTTTCCAATTTCAATATACACATCGATGTTACTGTGCTTAGGGTATAATTAAGCTCAAAAGTACTAGTTACAAAATGTTGGTTGAAAACGGCAACGTAAGAAACGAAAACAAGGATTAAAAACAATACCCGGACAAAGAAAATCGTTAATTTAAATGTACTTACAAATCGCTGTGCGTCGTGTACACGATCGAAAGTTCAATCCGTGTGGAAGTCGGCAAGAAGCCGCGATGAGGGCTATTGCGAGTTTAACATTGGTATAATTTGCCGGGCATATTGGAAAACTTGTAATTGGTTTAGTTTTATATTCGCGAGGCAGTGTGTGCTCAATAAACTTAAACGATATCATTTAAGAATTGATCTTCATTCCCACCCACCCACTGTCGCTCGTCCCTTCCCACTTATTGAAAACATTCGCTCTTTATATGGTTTATGTCCAACAATATTGTTTATTGCTTCCTCTTCTTTTTGTTGTAAATGTTGCCTAAAAATATTAACAGTATATTTTCTGTATTTTTCAGATTTTGGCTCGGAGTCGTCTCTTCATTTACAGGAGCTCTATTTAAATGTAAGTTGATAGCTATACGATTTTGTTTAATAACCTCTATTAAAATCCACTTACCTTTCTCAATTTTTAATACAGTAATTAGTGTGGAGCAAATTTACAAATGAATTATAAAATTTATGTTGACTCTTTAGATATTTCGTTCTTTCTTATTGATCAAAATCTAGCCGTTTTAAAAGTTTCCTACTAGTAATGGTTAAAAAGTCGGTTTTCTATTTTTTCGCAATCTCTGATCAAAACGTATCTTAAACAGTTTCCGACTTAGTTTCAAAGCTCAGTATATTTAGTGTGGCAGAAAATTTATTTTATGTTTTAATATCTTCCAACGTACCTGTTATATTTTTCATGATTATTTTTCTGGCAAAGCACCAACATCTCTCCGGCTTATCTTTAGCAACTTTGCTCACTGGACTGTCTCGACTTATTTATTTACCAAAACAAATAAAACTACTTTTATTAATAAATCGCTCACCTTGTAATCGTTGGCATCGATTTTTCTTTCCTAAGCGATATCAATTGCAGTTGTGTATTGTCTAGAAAATTTGAATTCTACTAAAATGTCTACATGTTTGTTTAAGACATTAATGAAGTAATTACAAACATAAACTCTACTGATAATACCAACAATATTTCGGTTTGTTAGCGAAACATCTCTTATAAAGAAATTTGCCGGATAACTCCACCCGCTACTCAACACGATCCGTATCTCTGTTCTCTCAGTTGAAATACGCGGTCCTTTATCTATCGAAGTTAGTTTTCAACATTACCCGCTCTATTCGCCATTCAACATTGTTCTCGTTCAGACATTTACGAAAGAGAAAGTCGTTGTTTTGTTCGCTCTTACCGCCCGATGCAGCTCTTCATTTACGTAAGGTACTTTGTGCACCAAGGTTTACCATAACGGGCTCGATCCCTAAGAAACATGGGCCATTGTTTGAGCTTAGCGAACCAGTCCCCATTTATAAATGCCAGATTGCCTCCATGGTGGGGCTGTATCATGTATGCATACGAACTTGAGGCTAACATTTAGCTTATGTTGCGAAAGAAACAATTATTTACATACATTTGAAATTTTAAAAACTACATATTTCCTCTGTAGCGTTACGAATCCAAAAACAGTTGAGTGTAAAACGATCCCAGAATTGAATGTAGGAAACATTATTAAAACTCTGAATTCAGCGGTTTGCCGCTGTCTTTTGTATTATACCATCTGCTAGGGAGACCTTCTGGCTGAATCCTAATAGCCAATCGGGGATTTCTTTCTCTTCACTTTCTCTATCACATACGTAAGACGCATGCAAGCGGCTGGATAAAACATAGATTGGATCCGATGGTACGTAATAAATTTGTGTTTTAGATAACTTCGTGTAATACGGACTGCTGCATCGAAGGATCTCGAAAGTCTTTAAAGCTTGAAATGTCTCGTAAGTACGTAAATAACTTTCCCATATTAAATTGAAAATCCAGCCGCCATCGCCGAAAGGCACCGTCTACGGAGCTTCGATCTGCTTTAGGCAGCTGCCTGCATGCAAGCAGAGATTGCGAGTCAGTGGCGCGTCAGGAAAAGACCTAAGGCTTGCCAATATGTCCAGCTGTAGACGGGATTATTGGCTAAATCCGTTTCATCAGATTCAAAGAAACTTCTATTCAACGTCAACCTGAGAATCTTTGTAAACCTTTTCAGTGCCTGTAAACACAAAGATTTTGATTAATGAAATATATAAACATTTCTAGTCATTTCTTACTTCTGAACGAATCTTCCTCGAATTTCTGTTGGAATCTGTGAACGGAAATGTTTTTGTCCATTTACTTAGAAACTTAAAAGGAATAATTATTAACTGTGTAAAAATATTATTAGCTACTTTTCATATTTCTTCCTACGAAACACTGACATAGTGAAACGATCTCGATAAGCTGTTGTCAATGAACTCGATAGACTGCAGAGCCGCGTGGGCGCCCCTCGACCATGGGCTCTTTCTCTTAAATCATTGCTAACATTTATACACTTACCTTTGACATTTGTTAAGAAATATCTATTTATAGTTTCCATCGAGAGATACATGTTCCCATCATCGCCGTTCTTGCACATTACCGCCAGGTACAATTGCCAAACGAACCAACTTAGTCACACAACCGTGTACGCTTCCCCACGAACTTAGCACTCGACAAAGTTTCCGCAATGATTAGACATAAATAATCGAAGTCATTCGACACTCCCGTGTAAGTAGACAAAGAGATGTCATTGCTAAAACTTTGTCAATTTACGTAGGTAAAGCGCCTTATATCATGTCCGCGGTCGGTGCAAAAGTGGAGGTAACCTGACGGGAACTTTCCAGTCGTACTTACCTTGTCTAGAAGAGGATCAAACTGCGGTGCATTCGCCGCAATGTATTATGCAGTCCTGGAGCGGGCGGGTGCCCGTGTAAGCGGCTCGGAATCACTTCCCTCTTCCCCTCGAAGAACACTGCTATTCCACTGAAGTACACCATTTGGAAAGTTCGGGAAAAGCTTATATTGGCCCGAATGTATTCAGTGAATCACCTGCGATAGATCTGATGATTGTAAGTTACTGCAGCGCTTCTTTACGTATCACAATCGTTTCCCCTCTGGCGATGAACCGTGTAGAGTCTGTTTAAAAAAATAAATATCTCTATTCATTTCATTGTTCTAACAGCAAAATATTTACAGTGAGAATGGCTCGTTCATTTTTCCGCTTCGTGGCTTCAATATATGCATAGTTACAGGAGGTGCGTATTATTAAAACTCTCAACTAGAGATAATATGGATATTGAATGTATTTTATCCGTATGTGGGACTAAAATTAACTCGCTACCGTAGCACTGTACGGGTTTGTTAGCGATATATGTACTCGTATGTTGATGATTATATGTAGCGGCTTAATATACGTATGTTTTTTCGGGACGGCCCGACGTTTCGGACCTACACGATCTCCCGCCGATTGCAGCGAGGTCGCGGTCGGTAATGTTATACTGACAGACCGATCATCATCATCATCATAATTGAACCACGAGACCACGCTTTGGTAAACGTAGCGTAGCACGCCCTCCAGCTAGGTGGAGTGACGATATACGCAAAGTGGCTGGCAGTGGTTGGATACTAAGAGCTGAAGATCGAACTCAGTGGCATGCTATTGGAGAGCCCTATGTCCAGCAGTGGACGGAAATAGGCTGATGATGATGAGAGACTGATATTATGTTCTAATTGGCTTAACTCACAGGGATTTAAAATACAGTGATATAGGAAGTAGGTTAAAACGTTTTCTTAACAAGATTCATAAAGATGATTGCCTTTAATAGCAACATATAACCTTTTCCTTGTATTTTAGTGAGACTGCAAGTTTGGCTTCGCTTAATGTCATATCAAAATGCACATATTGCGCTTTAATATTAAATTCATTTACAACCGGTTCGGTGATATTTGTAATGTAAAATTCGCAAAGCGAGTTTACCAAGAACGGTTGCGTAATCAAATTCTTACGCAACCTTTAACTTTTTTATTTTAATTGCTACATTAACTCGGCTAATAAGAATTGTCTCACACCGCTGAGTAGCTGTTTTGTAACGTGTTTTCTTACGATATGTTTCATGCTCCGAAAATAACCAAAAAGGTAGGATATTCATCACTGCTTTCAAAACAAACTAAAATTCTAAAAATGTTACTGTAATCTGCATCTCATCGTAACTGAAGTAATAAAAATAATATCTAAAAGAGAATAATAATAGCTTACTTATTCTGTGCTCTCTGCTTTCGTCGTAAGGGACCTGGCGTAACGATGTAATAAAAATAAATAGGAACAGATAAAGTGTTATAAAATCGTTTTAACCTAGCAATACTGTTTCGTCTCTTTTATGTATTCAATTTAAATACAAGGAATCCGACAATTCTTCATTTCCATATCATATCTACTCTACCAACTCTACGAGCTAAACGACCTACACGTGTGGGTAGAGCTAATCGTTTCTAATTTCCTCCGTGCAAGCGACGGTGGCGAGCGCAAATGAGATTGTGGACTGACTGCCGCTGTTGAACTAGAACTACTGGAGCGTGGTAGTGGAATCCTTTGAATATTTGATAATGTTGAAGGTAAACACGCCAGTATCAGGGCGTCAGTCCCAGGTGCGCCAAGACCGAGTGCCCAACGTCTGGGAACTTAATCGCTCCTTCCATGTTAGCTTCCATACTGAGTATATGTACGAATAACATTGTGGACGAATCATTAATAAATAATTAAACAAAAACGGTTATTGAAGGTTATATACATTTTGTGTTTAGGATCTACTTACAATGAGCATAAACAAATTGTCGATATTCGTCGTACTATTAAACAATGTAATTATGGAATTTTACATCAGTTGTATACGCATATTGATTTGTCAATAGTGTTATATAATGCCCATACATAAATTCCACGACCACTCCGACAGGACGAAAAAAAGAAGATTTAGAAATTTTAACACAAAAACGTTTTAAATTCAGCAACATGTGAAATATGTTTATCTTTTTAAGTTCTATACAATACACCGAAAGGGTGGGAGAAGATGGTAAACTCGCTCGTGTCACGCAATTCACTCTGTGTAAGAGACTGGAGCGGTGAGCGCAGAGGAGATTGTGTGGAGCACTTATACGTAGCACGTGTCCCAGTTAGTGTTAAAGGGAACTTGTTGCTTATTTTATAGTTGTTATTTAATTTCATTGCTCTTGTATGCTGCCTCGTTGGTCGTGTGTTGCAAGCGCGACTGTCGACTGCGAGGTGTGAGTTCAAATCACGGGTCGGGTACTATTGGATTGTTCTAACTTAGATTTTATAGTTGAAATTTCGAGTAGTGGCTCGGAATCCGGATTTGTGCCCAGTGCATGGCAATAGACTCACCACCGGTTCCATAATGAGACGTAAACGTAACTGATGAAACGTGAGAGTGTACTACACTCCTTTACCTACCTCTATGAAGAGAAGAGAGTGGTGAATGTAGAAGAAGTGTGTCAAGTCTGTAAGGCTAGAGATATTTGCCTATCCCATAAGGGTCTTGGCGTTATGATATAATAATAATAATTAGCATAACTTTAAGAATAAATACGATTAGTTGCCTACCCCAAATTTTCATCATCACCTGGGTTGACTGATAGAAAATGAAAGGTTGCATTCAGTCCGCACTTCGTTAGCAGCAGTGAAGGTTAAATAATTAATTTCCTTTTTGCTTTTCTTGTCATAGGTATTCACAGCCCAACTCATTCGACGATGCCTTAAATATTCATTTCTGTTTCACAGTCTTCAAATTCGCTTACCTTATATAAACGGCTGGTTTAGCACTTTTTGTAATTCCCCAGCTCAAAATACTTAAGTAAGGCTCACTTAATTATATTAACACCAATGATTTACTTCAGCTAAGTAGAGGCAAATATGCAAATCCGAATAAAAGTTACAATAACACTGAACAAGTGGTGTATTTATTCGAGTTTCACACTATTGCTAACACTTCCCTCTATCTCATTGTATTCTAGCAAGTTCTTTATCTAAGCGATCAATTTGAGTCTTCTGCTTCTTCTTCTCCCGACCCTTTTTATCTTTCCACTGCTGGACACGGGTCTCCTCTCAGAATGAGAGAGTTAAGGCCATAGTCTACCACGCTGGCCGAATGCGGGTTGGCAGACTTCACACGCCTTAGAAAAATAGGCGTCAATAAATCGATATAAAACTAGCAAGCCATGGCTAGCCAACCGCGTTGCGTTATGAGTATTCACAGTTCTTTGTTCTCGGCTGGGTGACTCGAGTTTCATTGGTGGTACATACTTTTAGTGCTTAAACCTAATCGAGGCACTAATCTCTCAGTAAGAAAGGTTTTAGACATAACGTCATCATCAACCGTCTTATCATTCCACTCTTGGACACAGGTCTCCTCTCAAAACGAAAAGGTCTAAGGATGCAGTGCGGGTTGAGAGCTTTAAGCATAGTACTCTGCCTCACGTTAGATTATAAATTATTACAGCTATATTATATTAAAAAATAATATATATTTTGATTTAATATGATGTATGATATACATATTTTATATGTAAGCAAGTATTTAAGAAACTGGCCATATTTGTAATTATAAGAATTATACAACAAATGTCACACTGGCAGTGACATTTGTTGTTCACGGAATATAAAAAAGTGCGATCGGCCAAAAGATATTGCTTCTTCTTGATCGATCTGAAAGAATTGTGACAAATATAAAAAGACTAAAACATCACATTTCTTTTATTTGACGAAATCCCTCTCCTGGAATTTATCACTTAATTTCATTTAACGCCAAGAAACCGTTTTGTGAGAGAAAAATACACGAGTTTATTATTGTGAATACTTTCGCAATATAGTCAGGTTAACGTAGTGGGTCGTGTAATGTTTTCGTTGGCGATCGATGGTGCCTGGGTAAGGTCTAGGTATCGCCGCGGCGCGGTGGTGGCGGCTGGCGGCGTACGTCACCGGCCGCCGAGACAGACAGGCAGCGCGCCCGGCGCCCGCTGGCCCATTAGACGTCTGCCCGATGTGGAACGCTCGATAAACTTGTAAAAACGCCTTCTACCCGTTTAATTTTATACTCTCTTAAGCGTTGCCATTGGCAGATTTCTTCCTTCGTCTCTTTATATTACACGTCAGTTATTAACAGTGTCGTTTATTATTTTCAGTCGTTATAAGCGCTACTAGTTAATCGGTAATTGTGTTTTTCACTATCGCGAATTATAACATGGATCTTGGTATGTAACGTTTTGTAAATGAGCAAAATAAACTGCGAAATGATATTGTACTTACGAAGAAATGGAAGCTGAAAACTTATCTGGATTCTTAGTCATTATTGCGTTTTTTAGTAATTTTTGCTAAATTGGTTATAGTCACAAACTGAACTATACCAATTTAGGCAAATGAAAAGAAGCGTTTATAAATACAGAGTAATACATAATATTGTTCTTAATTCGTTTAAAGTCGCGCAATAACTTATTGCATCCTGATTGAGATTTTAATTTAAGGAGAAATTGACATTAAGTTCAACAATAATATGTGAAAACTTTGAACACCACTTACTACAGTGATGTAAATATTGCTGTAAGAGCTTCATCTTGTAAAAAAAAGTTGTATTTTTTTTACACTAATTAAGATATTCTTACGTAACATTAACGTAACATCACGCCTGTAATCCCCGAAGAGGTAGGCATGGAGTGTAGTACACTCCCACGTTTCACCAGTTACGTTTACGTCCCAATATGGAATAGGTGGTGAGTCTATTGCCATA
>DWEH01000226.1:0-13118 GCA_018245815.1 Apyrrothrix aesculapus | reverse complement strand
AAGTCCCATGTTATTGGGGGCGACGATATTGCCATACATCGCGCACAATTGCAGACTCCGCGCTACTACTGGGAATTTCGAGTTAGAAAAATCCCAATAACACTTTGTCCGACTCGGGATAGAACCCATTTCTTGCTCAGGTCTCAGGCAGTCTCAAAATAACGAAAACATAATGACACACATACGTGTGTGTGTTTATTATGATTTTGTTCTTTTAATATTACATAAATGAGCACATTTAGTTGAAACAGTTTTTGCTGATCCACATTACTTATTTAAAATATGCGAATATTCAAGGCAGCGTATACTCAAGCCGTTTGAAGTCCGGATTAAAAAACTACTTGAATGCAGTGATCAATGAAAAATTCGGTATAATTCCTTTTAATTTAAGTGGTTTCCTGAATTACAAATGTTCGACATAAATATTACATCACGCCTATAATCCCCAAAGAGGTAGGTAGAGGAGTGTAGTACACTCCCACATTTCACCAGTTACGTTTACGCCCCAATATGGAATAGGTGGTGAGTCTATTGTCATATACCGCTCACAAATCCAGACTTCAAAGCTCTACTATACATGTCAACGAGAATTTCTTTCTTGAATTTCAAGATAGAAATTGTAGATTAAATTTTAAGATACGTTTTAATTTACGGCAACATAGAAAAATCCAACAGTACCCGACCCGGTTCCGAACCCAGGACATCTCGATCAGCAGTCGCGTTTGCACCCATTCCACAAACGAGGCCGTCATTTATATAAAGTTTTATTTCCATATCACATTGTCTAAGGACAAAAGAGCAGGCCGCGCCCTACAGCAATCTGCCAGCTTGGGGTTTAGTCGCCCTAACGACACCCTGGTATCCCGGCATGGTATCAGGCGATGTATTCTTTCTCGGCCCTAACACGGGTAGACTTCACTAACACAAATCCAAAATCCATTTTCCGTCCATTCCGTAACATTTCAGTACAAGACGCACGCAAAGCTACATTACATACCCATACAAAGTTACGCTGTATATTGGATCCATTGTTAAAACGCTTTCATCGTTAATTAGACGGAACGAACTAGATGGACCGAATGCAGAAGATGGAACGTGCCGAGTCAAGGCCGCGGGTGGCCGTCACTGCGCTTGCGTCATTTACGGTCATTCACTCGTCTGCAGTATCTGCTGAATACAGCTGTACACAGAACTAGCAAAATATTTGTTTTTAATGTTAAACGACAAAGCAAAACTTTTTGAGTCAGTGCAGTGAAGTGTTATCAATAATAAAAATAATCATACTTAGTGATAATCAAAGAACACGAGAACAAAGTGTCTTCCCCTTAATAGAGACAATAAGAAATGTGTTATTGGACATATTCTTAGCTATAGTCTATTTAGCAATTTAAGTTATAATTAAATTACTCATTAGCCTTGTAGGCTAGATCGTAATTTTGAAAAGAAGTGCCTCATCGGGTACATCCTAGAAGAAAAAAAAATGTAAACGAAAAGTAAAACTTAAATTATTAAGGTCAATATTGTAACAAAGGGAACAGCCTTAAACCTTTTTGTTTCCAACTGTTATCCTTTATATGTTATGCACATATACGCGTATGTGTATTAATAAAATATGTAGTGCCTGCTGAACAGCCGGTCAACCTGCTTGTAGAATGTTTTAAAACCGCCTTTAAGCCCATCGAGACGTAACGATTGTCATCTAACGATATCACCCAATGATTAACGGGCGTTCCGACGCGCGAAGACCGGTGCCAAAATCTGTCATTAAGGAATATGCAGACAGCTTGTAATTTGCAAACCGCCTCAGGACTATGAGCGTTTTTGTTTTTTATTCTTGTTTTGTTTATTCGAGCGCTACATATCTATCTTGGCAGCAAAACGTTCCGACGCTAACATTCAAATCTCTGCTGAATCTGTACCTAGCATTTTTGTAGCATCTCCTTCTCTATGCAATATCAGTGCAAAAGCGCACGCAAGGTAATAATTCCAGCAACAGCAACAGATCCACCGGTCGCTGACAGTTCAACTTAGAAATATTTACTCAACAAAACTAATCTTTGTAGCTCGACCAGTGCAAGGGATCGCAATCAGGTCCATCGGGCAATCCATTATTCAATTAAACATCTCGCGCGCGAATTCTCACGGAACGACATGCAATCCAATTGCATTATCACGGAATGTTCGCGTAACGAATTTATACAAACGGCGCCGGCGTAACGTCGGCCGTGTCGAATGTTACGACATCGGGACACGACTGGAGACGAATCGATCTTTAAGTTACTTTTACTGGAAGTGCTCCATCACAAAAACTAATTAAATACGCTCCGAACAAGTGAAATCGTTTATATTATATCGCCACGGCCTTAACCCTTCTGGTTGTGAGAGGAGATCCGTGTCCAGCAGTAAAAGGATAAAAGGGTTGAAGATAGCGCCAGGTACTTTACGAATTAGATACAGAGCACGTAATTCCAAATATTTCTACCGTTTCTACCGTTTAAAATTTTTCTTCAGGTCGATGTGCTTCTTCGACACTAAACCGTGCTTGTTTCCATTTATCCTGGGTATTATCATTTGGAACAATTCGCACAGCTCGGTGAAGCTTTCAGGTTGGTTTAGAAGTTTTTCGTCTGATGTACTGCAACAGCTCGATGAACAAGCCAGATCAGGTACAAGTTCTAGTTGTCAGATGCCTTGTTTATGAGAGACCCAAAGATACATCAGATGTTTCTCTAACACTTTTTGTTCCACTTGATTTCTATATCGTTGCGACATTGACAAATTGATCTCTGGTACTGACTGCAGTGAAGCATCTTTCGCAATTAGTCGTTGTTAGTTATAGCCTGCTCACGATGTTCGTTCTGAGACACTAATAAGGACATCGTTTACTACTAGTTGGATTGTAATGCTACCTTGCAACCTTAATAAACAAATGATGATTCTTAGGTAATAATTTAGAGTAACATTTAGCCGATTAATTGGAATCAGTTTTAGCCGTCGGCTAAGTCCTAACCTCCAAGAGTGTCTTCATTCAAATAATCCTGGAATCCAGCGGGCTATCTTTGGTGCAATAGTTTGTATTATTATTATGTCATCACGCCAGGTCCCTTGCAGGGTAGGCGGAGAGCACCGAATGCCAAATATCTCCCTTACAGATCTACCATGCTTCTTTCACATTCATCATTCTCCTCATACATGCACGCCGGTTTCGGAGACTTGTAACTACCCCAATAGTCAATAAGTGACCTATTTGGTTAAGATACATGAGCCTTGGTCTCCCCCGGCACCGGGGTTCATCAACGTTTGCAATGTATGTCTGTTTTGTTATATTTTTCTGTTTTTTGGTGCAGTTTGCACGCACAAAAAATCGCCAATTCGCATACTGAGAAACGGAATACTTGTGACCGCTGCTTACACGTTTGTTACTCACTTCACAAACAAAATAAAATGGTTATTTCAACCTGATCATAATTTATAATTTACATTATAATTTATAATGTGCATAAATAATGTTCTGATGTTTGATGATCGTCAACTTTGAAGACCTTCGGAGGCAAGCGCTATATTTACACATCGACAAATCGTGTTGAAACCTCTTTAATATATATATTTAACTTTATTCAAACATTAATTTTTAGGGTTCCGTACACAACTAATTATTATTTACAACGATATTTAATCTTGCTTCATAGTACCTTGTTTGATAAGATTAAATGAATAACTTCAATTTATTGGAACAAGCAGTTTATTTTAATATTTTTGAATATCATTGCATTTGATACAAAATTGTTTAGAAACAACAATATATAGTCGAATAATTGATGAACGCTGGTTGTAGCTGAAATCGAAACTACAGTTGAAATCCAGTTTTTTGTTATTGTCGGACACAATTGTTGTATATTTTAGGACACAATTATTGTCTATATTTTCGGACACAATTATTTTATGTGTGATTGCCTCATTGGTCGTGTTGATTGCAAGCGCGACTGCCGATTGAGAGGTTTTGGATTCAAACCCCGGGTCGGGTACTATTGGATTTTTCTAACTTAAATTTTCTAATAGAAATCTCTAGCGTAGTTCGAAATCTGGATTTGTGCCCGGTGTATCGCAGTAGACTCAACACCTATTCCATAGTGGGACGTAAACGTAATTGGTAAAATGCGGGAGTGTACTACACTCCTCTGCCTAACTGTTCGGGGATTACAGACGTGATGATGATGTAACAATTCTTTTATATATTTTCGGACACGATTTTTTTTTTGTTTTTGTCGAACACTATTGCTTACTGATTCATTGTACAACTTTAACAAAGTCTAAATTACATCTAATAACACAAAGCTCATGCGCTCCGAGCTCTGCGGTGAGGCAATCGAGTGTTTAGACATCACTTGAATTGTTTGATCTCTAAAGGTCAGGGTGCGCGACATGATTAAAACAATCTTTCGATATAAGATTGTCTGAAATTTTCAACTTCATATTATGGTCACGTTATATAACTTGCTATAACGGTGAAGGAAAACATCGTGAGGAAACCTGCACACCTTAGAGTTCATAAAAAGAAAAAGTTTTCTAAGGCGTGTGAAGTCTACCAACCCGCACTTGGCCAGCGTGGTAGACTATGGCCTTAACCCTCTCATTCCGAGAGGAGACCTGAGTCCAGCATTGGAACGATAAAAAGGGTCGGGAGAAAAAAAAAAGATATAATAAATAAGGTCTTTTAATTTCGGACTATGACGTCCAAAATTAAATGACTGTTACCTAAGGCGGCGCAAATTTCGATGCTTCACGTATTAATATATAAGATATTTTAAACTTACGTGTACGACATACCGTTGATACGTCCACTCGCTTGCGCGGTTTGGACGTGACTAATAAAGTAATCTTAAATGGTCTTTTAGCGCTCCAGCATTCGAAACGTTTTTTTATACCTACCCACATTTTTTATAATCAAAATTCATTTCGTTACATTAGGTGCTCGCCCGCGTTGCACCAAGTACGTAATATACACAATGATATGGAATACTGTACTACAACTATTGCGTAAACTACCCCGGCCCTTAATGTTTCATTGTTTGGACTTCACATTTATTAAAGCAAATATTCCGTAGAAGATATAACAATACATTAATGCATGGGATATTTTTTTCTGAGGACGGTATACGATAATAATAAATAATAATAATCATAGAACCAATCTACTCATCCCTTCAGAGGGGTTGCGGTCAATGTAGTAGCTTGTCGTGTAACGAGAAAAAAACAAAGTACCTATGTTTTTATGTTTATTATGATGTTACGTACCTATGTTTTTGACGGATAGCAATGAAATTTTATACATAATATAAGTATATTGTTTCGCAAAATCTTAGTTGTACAGTATTGAAGTTGAAAACGGATCGGTATTTAAAAAAAATCTAATTACAAATTTTGGAAAAAAAATTTAAATCAAATTTTTAACAACAATTTAAACAATGTCTCATTTTAATGGCAATGTCGTTAAATATCGATTGATGAACTTGTTCATAGTACATATTTTAGGCCAACGCATTAGATTTAATAACTACAGCCATATGTAACATAATATGTTGTATTTTTAAATAACGTCGTTATTATATATGTATGTAAATGCATATTGTTATTTAAATATAGAATACATTTTCCTATTCGATTGTTTTCCTTTCCAATTCGATTTCCTATTCGATTGTTATTGTATCTTTACGCAGGTCACAAGACCATCAGCCCTGGCATCGTCCCACTGTTGGACGCGGCTACTTGTTAGTGTTTGTAGATACCCAATATTGTTTTTGTAAAACGTAACATCACGCCTGTAATCCCCGAAGAGGTAGACTGAGGAGTGTAATACACTCCTACGTTTCAACAGTTACTTTTACGTCCCACCATGGTATAGGGGGGGAGCCTATTGCTATACACCGGGCACTAATCCAGACTCCGAGCTAGTACTAAGAATTTAAAGTTAGAAAACCCAGTAGTCCCCGACCTGGCAATCGAACTCAGAACCCTTGGCTCCGCAGATGCGCTTGGTACAACTCGGCCAACGAGGCAGCCAATTTTGTTACTTCTATCGTTGTCATTGTTTTTATCATTTTTTAAACGCAAACAAGTGCAAAGCTCACGGCAGCATCAAACGGGACTTTGATCAATCAGAAACTTTGGAAAGCTTCGTATGCGGGTGTAGAATTTCCTTCAAAATAAAGTAAAAATTTTTTCGTTGCCTCTATATGACGTTGTTTTTGACTATCGAATATATTGGTTTTATTTCGAATCATAAAATACTTTAAAACCTATTTTTTTCAATAATTTTCAATATTCAGATTCGGATAATCTCAATATTATTTATATTTCAATATTCTTTATACGAGAAAATACATGACCAATTACCGGTTCACACATCTTAAGTTTTACATTTTAAAGATTGTTATGTCATAAGTTCCGTGGATATACATATATTTCGTATTCTTACACAATAATTTGTATATAGATAATTTTGTATAATGTATAATGACTGACTCGTTGGTCGTGGTGTTTGCAAGCGCGACTGCAGATCGACTGGGTTCGAATCCCGGGTCCGGTACTATTGAGTTTTTCTAAATTAGAAACTCTAGTAGTGGCGCGGAGTCTGGATTAGTGCCCGGTGTATGGCAATAGACTCACCACCTATTCCATAATGGGACGTAAACGTAACTGGTGAAACGTGGGAGAGTACTACACTCTTCTGCCTACCTCTTCGGGGATTACAGGCGTGATGTTACGTCAATATTATCAAATCGTAAGTAATTATATATACGAGTACAACTAGTGAAGAAAATAATAAGAGGAAATAAATTTGCCTAATACAGAAACACTGCATACGTTGTACAGCTGCATGTAATTACATAGGTGTTCGTAACTAATATGAATCATTATTTAATCAAGAATGAACGAGCTGGTCACGCCACACTACATGCGGAAGGTGATAAACAAATCTACTAAAAAGGTCTTGCTTCATATAGCAACAACTTGTAGAAGTTTGGTTCATATGCAGAGATGGCCAGTGGAGAGTTAAGCCTGAGGCCACCAACGCACCAGTATCGTCAGCAGCCCCACGTTGCAACTAACCACGAGCTTCACCGGAAACAATATTTATTTTATTCATTTATTTAATCTTTACTAGTGGCCCAGTAGCGATCGAAATTCGATCGTAATTTATAAAATTTCAAATACGAACGTAATAAGGTAATAACTTCAATAGAATTGCTTATGTTAAAGAGTACACATCAATACGTTTCCTCGCACAAAACCCATCCCCATTCTAACCCCCAATTGCCTTGGAATTCCTCAAAATTCGGGGAATGCCCCTTAAATTGACAACTCTGCTTGCGTTTTGTCACGTTACAACGCGTTTCACACACACTATACACATATTGGCAGCACTGACGTAGGTACAGTTTTATTTGTTTGTCACATTTGTTTTGTTTATTTGTTACACGTAATGCCTAAAAGCGTTCTCCACCAGTCAACCCTTGGAGAAAATAAAAAAAAATAAAAACAGTGGTAGATGCAATAGAAAAGAAAACAAGAATGAGGACTAATCATTAGAATAATGATTTGTGTAAATATTTCAATAGAGACTTAAAACTTATAATAATGTATATACATATGATGGTGTGCTAATTATGCTGAAGTAAAATAAAATGCTGGTACCTTTCATGGAAAGAGAGTGATGAATGTAGAAGCACATCAGTGTTGTGTGTGAGGACAGAGATATTTGGTACTCGTTGTTCTGTGTCTACCCCGTAAGGGCTGGCGTGATGATATAATAATATTCTTGCTTCGTGGGGCATTAATCATAAATTCAAAAAGAATTTTTTGACGCTGTTTGAAATAGTATTTTAAAATTTAATATTACTCGCCAAAACATCGCTTTGAAATCTGCATACCTTTGAGTTGTTTACATTGTTTCGTAAGGATATGAAGTCAATCAACACGCACGAAGCGCTTACTGGTCTAGTGGTATGATGGAATGACTGATGATGATAATAAAACCTATTTAACGTAGAAACTAATTTAAGATATTATAACGTAACATGACGCCTGTAATCCCCGAAGAGGTAGGCAAAGGAATGTACCACGTTTCACCAGTTACGTTAACGTCCCAATATGGAATAGGTGGTGAGTCTATTGCCATAATAATAAGTTATTATTTATTTAAACATTTCTCTTAGCTGTTCGTATACTCACATAAATATGTTCAAGGAAATTATAACTTCATCAAACTTTAAGAACGCTACTCGGCCACTCCATTTGCGCCGCTAACTGTAGTATTCTATCTTCATTCAGTATTTAAGTCGGCCAGAAGCAAGCCAAGCGAAATGCCTTAATGCCATTAAAGATGCATGGGATTACGCAGAGCACCGAGTTACAGTAATCCGGACAGCGTTGCTTTGGTTAGTGACTTTGGCATTCAAATATGGACGCTCCTCTTTCCGCGTACTTCTCGTTAAAACCTCACCTTTACAAAATCGAACGTCAATTAAACCGGCGAGTTGTTTGCTAAATGCGTTTCGCTCATTTCTCTGCCGAGCTAAACCGTAAATTACCTATTATTTTAAACACATAATACCACGTCTGCATCACGGCAGACGAATGCAGCACTCCCACATGTCACCAATTATGTTAAACGTCCCACGGTATAGCGATTGAACTTATTGCCACACACCGGGCACAAATACAGATTCCGTACTACTACTGGGAATTTCAAATTAGAAAAACCCAATAATATTTTACACGACCCGGGAATCGAACCCACGACCTGTTGATCAGCACTAGACCAGCGAGTATTTTAATATTACTCGCCAAAACATCGCCAAAACACTTGTATTCAAAAATCATTATTGTCATCCGTTTACTGCAAGACCCCCAAATTGTTGTTCTATTCATTTAAACAAACTCATCATTGTGTCACTGAACAAGTCAATAACATGATGAATATGTACATATGCAAAGCGTACGATGAGAGTGAGATGATTTGAATGATGTAACAGCCTACATTCTGAATAACTGGTTTCCGATAACTCGTCACGAAGCAGGGTTCTCGTCTAACCGGATTTTTTGGATCACAACGCCGACTCAGGATATTGCCCGTCAGATTCGTTTTAATGCCAAAAGGTAATTTGTATTTCCTAAGTGTATGTTGAACACATAGGAATAATAATAATCGGTATAAAATTTAGGTTTAAGGTTCATTGATCAGTTGTAAACAAATGATCGACGCAGATATCCGTTAGTAATTACGATGAGGTAGATAAAATTTCCATTTTAATCAAATCAAATCGTTTATTTGTATATAAGGTGGGTCGATTAGAAAAAACAGAAACGGCATTTTTCCCGATTCATACAACCTGGAGTTATTCAAGACAAGAGTGAATAGGCACTTTCTAGGAAAGCGTGCTACATCCTAGGCTGCATCCCGCTTTCCATCAGGTGGGATAGCAGTCAAACGCGAGCCTAAAGCAAAAAAAAAATCGTACGCTGTATGCGACCTAATAAGGTATACAACGTTTTTCAGCAGAAATTTTTTTTACACATAATACCTATTTTATAGTATATTAAAGTAGAATTTATACATATTACATAAAAGAAAATATTACACATTCAATATATGTAATATTTAAAATGGTTACATTTCATGGAATGAACTTAAATGAGTAAAATTCAATTGAACCGTTTATTAGGTACTGGAATCTTTAAGGAAAACACTTATACTATAATTCATAGTACAATATTAGCGATTAACAAATTACGTACTCAAGTTATGAAATACGAGATGGTGTTAAAGATGGAATGACGGCGGGTCACGGCCGGGGCGAAGCGCCGGAGGATAGGGTTACCGCTCATCGGGCTTCTTCCAGTATCGACACTAAATAAGCAACTTAATATGAGCAGAAAGCCTTAGTAACACTACTCAATCTTACTAGCTATATAATGTTACAACAATTTTAGACAAAGAGTAGCTAACTACCGTCAATTTAAGAATAAATTAACACGACAAAATTGTTATTCCGCTTAATGATTACATTATGGAGAAAAAGGAATAGCTTGAATTGTCTCTTTCCACTCATCACTAAGCAACCCCGGTTTTAGTATGGTGATTTCTTACTCCGATTGAAACTTAGATAATTACTGTGGAATTTATAACACGTGTATAGAGAGAACATCAAAACCTTTTGCCGACACTAAGAGATTATCAAAAGTCTTAACAAGCAATAAAAATTAAAGACAAAACACAAATTAACTTTGCAAATGTATAATCCACATGGATGTCATCTATACCTCACCATCACGTATACTTCGTATAAGCTAATTTAATGAACGAAAGAAAGACAATTGTCTCATTAATTAAGAAGAAAAATAGTACCCTAGTCGTTTTGATAAACACTTCCAAACTGTAGCACCTAGGACTGGGGTCCAGTAGTAGACC
Organism: Apyrrothrix aesculapus; assembly: GCA_018245815.1. Taxonomy (NCBI): domain Eukaryota; kingdom Metazoa; phylum Arthropoda; class Insecta; order Lepidoptera; family Hesperiidae; genus Apyrrothrix; species Apyrrothrix aesculapus. The sequence goes on along the minus strand of DWEH01000226.1, from coordinate 2,647 downwards.
AGTTTAATATATCGACGGTTAAAAAGCTAGTGCCGAAGCGAAAAAGCTCACGGCGTCTCCGGCAGTCTCATTAACGGACTTCATATTAATGATTATTATACGCCACTCGTACTTTACACTACAACACATTTCTTTATTATGTAATCACTATACAGGTACATAGATACAAACGTAACATCACGCCTGTAATCCCCGAAGATGTAGGCAAAGGAGTGTAGTACACTCGCACGTTTCAGCAGTTACGTTATGTGTACGTCCTATCATGGAATAGGACGTGAACCTATTGCTATACACCGTGCACAAATCCAGACTCCGAGCCACTACTATACATTTCAATTTCTTCGAAATAAGTTAAAACATCTTATACGGGCAATTTGAACGGCCTTTACATTTTTAAATAATAACGACCCTCTCCAGCTTCCAAATATATCCGTAATAATATCATAATAATTAAACTAAACAAAAAATTTAGCATCTGGCATCCTTGTATCGATTAGTTCGATAAATAATGGAAATCATTCAAGGCGATTTCCTCACTTTGTTAACAGTGGATATTTCCATTGAAAATTGCATCGCAAACAATATATTTAATGACCCAGATTTTTTCTGAGCCGTTATTTCCGTCAATCAATTAATTAAGGAAAATCGTCCATAACAGGTACTAATTCATTACAGTAATTAGTGAGCCGAGTGAAGGGTAAAATTTAGGAAGGTACATCGCTTGGTTTTCAAAATATTTACTTAAAATCAAAAGCAAATATAATAACAATATTAAACATACAAAAATAACTCCAACCTTTTTTATGTGGTTGGAATCGTATTATAAATTTTCAATTTTAAATACGTTGCCGACTTACAATAATATATGAAGTATGGATATCTTCTATGTACATATTGTTACGTCTACAAATTGTCTTAAATTATGATTTAAGCGCTACAGTTGTATAAAAGGTGATAACAACGCTTGACGTTGCTCGCCGTGACGTGTGTAAATTCACGCCCAATGTCGGCCACTCGTTCCGTTTGCACAATTGTTTAATTTAGTTTGAACTTCTCGACACAGTCGTTGTGTTTAAGGTAACGCATCTATATTTAATAAACGTCCTTCATTAGTGCCTAATATTGTCATATTCTATTAACATTTAGTTTCAAATCAGTTACACACACTACTGCATGAACATGATGCATTCGATAAGACAATATTGTCCGCGCACTTCCATCATCGCCAGCCAACGAAAACCGTCGCAGGCGTTGGTGGCTGCTCACTCAGCTAAACACACAACTGTTACAATAATACTTATGATTTAATAAACACTATGTCAATTACCTACGTAGATACTTTCTAAACATAATATAACATCACGCCTGTGTTTCACCGAAGAGCTAGGCGAGTATTGTACTCCAACGTTTCATCTGTTACGTTAAACGTTCTATGGAATAAGAGACTATTGAAATGCAGCGGGCACAATTCCACATTGTAACTTGTAAAACTCAGTTGGAATGTCGTTAAAGCGTCTAAACATATGAGATTTAGAAAATATATTTGAAAAATATTTTAAAAGCTGCTGGAAGGCGATGCACTAACATTGTAGAAGTGTAGTAGGTAGTAGGAATGGACAAGTTATTATTAAGCCGCTGTCAGCGAGGCACCGAACTTAAGCCTTGACACGCTCGCTGTGGAGCAGCGAGCTGCCAGCTCTAAGTGCATTCCAATTTTATTCTTTGACGCTTTTAGTAGACCGCATTACAAGCCCTCCACTGGCAATTCACCCTACGATTGAAGGTTGTATATTTCACAGAGAATATAGAAATCCTCGAAACCATAATATAATTTATTGAACTTAAGTAGTGAAACGAATTGGTTTTATACCACGTTTTGCCAGAGAAGTGTAAGAATTTATTATAAAATTCTAAACGTGTGGTCCTTTCGATCAAGAGATTTTCAATAGACATTAAATACTCGTATATGTGGTCGACAGCCCTACGTTACTGATATCACCTTTAGATGCGTTTAGCGGATTTGGAGCGCCAAAGATACGATTGTGCAATGGTAATTATTGAGTACACTTGAAACTGTGTGGAGTTAAATATTATACATTTAGCGGATGCTGTTTAAGTGGAAAATGTTGTTCGCTTGTAACTTATTGTACAAAAAGTGAATATATTTAAAACAAATGACGCATATTTTACGAAAAGTAACTGTAGTTGGCGACTTGCTTAGTCATTGTCACACTGCAGCGGGTATTTGTCATTTTTCAAAAACCATATTTAGTAATAACAATTTGTGGATGAGGATGAATGTTAGACCTACAATATGCTGAACACACACCATGAATGTATATCTCAACGAGTACATAATTATGTGAAAATAAAATACATTTATAAGTACCTTATCAAATACGGACTTAGTTAACATTGCATGACAAAATTCCATCTTTTTTATCAATAAGATGGAGTAAATTGTTTAGGTTACAAACGGTTGTCAAATGTTGGCATCGTTCAAAGAAAACTGCCTCGTTGGTTGTGTTGGTTGCAAGTGCGACTGCCGATCGAGAGGTCCTGGGTTGAAATCCCGGGTAGAGTACTATTGGATTTTTCTAAAATTAAAATTTCTAGTAGTGGCTCGGAGTCTGGACTTGTGCCCGGT
>DWEH01000225.1:0-13120 GCA_018245815.1 Apyrrothrix aesculapus | reverse complement strand
GATACAATAACGTGATAACATTTCATTTGATTGCAAATGAAGTTGCAATACATTGCTAACTTACAACTTTGCGTTAAAAATTCTATGTAGCACAAAGAAAAAATAAGGTAGTATAAAAGGAACAAAATGAGTAGACAAGTAGTAGATTGAATTTAGAGAGCATGGAATATATTAAAATGTAAGAAACAGTGGCAATAATGCAAAACGTAGAACTACAGTTTACGAGTACCGCGGTGTATCAAAAACTAGCTCAGCTTCGTTGTGGTCAGTATTTCATAATCCTGCATTAGCCGGGGTCGACATTAATACGACCATTAATGGTTTCACCTAACGTTCTTTTATTGCTGTAACAATTAAACACGTCATGAAATATTTGTATGTGTTGAAAACAAAATCTGCAATAAATTTTGCAATGAAAAAATTTTATTATCGCATACGTGAAAGTGCCTTCTTTTATTACGCTTATGAAGCTTAATTGCAGTGAAAGTTAGCGATAAAATTTTCACGTCAAAGGTATATAAAAAAGAAACAAACAAAATCCTTTCATTTGTAGCCGGTGTATGGCAATAGGCTCACCTCCAATTCCATGGTGGGGCGCAAACGTTACTGGTGAAACGTGGGAGTGTACTACACTCCTCTGTCTACCTCTTCGGGGATTACAGGTGTGATCTTACATTTTGTCTTGAGAGGACATCCGTGTCCAACAGTCAAAGGATTAGAGGGTTGATGACGATGATGATGGATTGAAAAATTATTATTACATTTGTTTAAATGGTTTAACGGACGAGCGATAAAAATAGTTAAATATTCCTACTTAGGTTAGTGGTCACAGCAAAGCAAATAACAAGAGCACAGTGAGTGAAAGTACAAAGTTATGACACTAGTGAGTGTTCTATAATATCGTAACATCACGTCTGTAACCCCCGAAGATTTAGGCAAAGGAGTGAAAGAGGTAGACTACGAGCCACTACTAAAAATGTTAATTAGAAATTCCAAGTTAGGATAATCCAAAAGTACTTGTGACCCGGGATTTGAACCCAGAACCTCTCGATCGACAGATGCGCCTGCAACCCCTAGAACTACGAGGCAGGTAGTCGAGGGAGCATCTGTTCTAATAACTATTAGCTCTAATTTTCTAACAATTCAAAACGACCATCGTTTTGAGAATGTAAACTAAGATAGTGGGTTAGGTAATCGACAAACAAAGGTACAAGTATCTGATAAACCTGATGGATCGATTCCATTTGTTCCAGGAGTCCGTTTTCCAATTTCGATATCACAGGGACCGAACGGTATTTGGAACTTTATATTTAAATGGCAACAACAATCCTCGCTGAAAACAGGGATTTTTATGTATACAAAAGACATAGACTATGTACATATGTATTCTGCAGAGAAGTCAAATCAAAATTTTTAAACAAACAAACCAAGTTTCGCAGTACAAGTGTCAGGACATTTCATTAAATATATTGCTTGAATTTTTTACAAGTCATTGTAATATTGGAGTATTTTAGTAATAAGGTATTGACTGCCTTGCTGGTTGAGTAGTTGCAAAGCGTAACTGCTAATCGAGACGTCCTGGGTTCGAGTCCCGGGTCGTGTACTATTAAATTTTCTAACTGTGAATTTCTAGTTGAAATTTCTAGTAGTGGCTCGGAGTCTGGATTTGTGTCTGGTGAATGGCAATATGCTCACGTCTTATTCCTTGATGGGACTTAAATGTAACTGGTGAAAGATGGGAGTGTGCTACACTCCTCTGTCTACCTCTTCGCGGATTACAGGTGACTCCGTGGCACGACTAGAAATTTTAACTAGAAAGTGTAAGTTAGTAAAGTCCAATAGTACCTGATTGGGGAATCGAACCCATGACCTCTAGATCAGCTGTCGCACTTGCAACCACTCGACTAACGAGGCAGTTACTACAAAAGCCTGCATTAATTAAGTCAGCTAAGCTTACTAATAAACAAATTAAATGTATGTATACTTTTCTCAATTGATGTAAATTTACGGTCAAACTACAGCCGAAAATAAAAAGAAACGTAAAAAAAACACTCACTAATTAATTGAATTACTGACAACTCAATTTGCTTTATTGATCGAATAAAGATTGAAGACAAAACACGGCCTGACTAGTTAGATAGCAAAAAAAACTTTCACGAAAGTAAACAAAGAAAGTATTTCTGAACGTTTTTGAGATAATTTTTTATTAGATAAAATGGGCTTTTATAAGCTAGTAATTGTTAGTTTGTTCACGCGAAAACCCACATAACTTTTTTACTGTTTTCCGTCCCTAATTTTTCTCTTTTAAGGGTTGATTTTTTGAAGTATTCTCACTCAGTTTTATTAAGTACAATTATATTATTACATATCCTTTTTATAATAGAATGATCATGTTTATTTGTTATCATAATACGGTAAAAACAAAATGTAGGTAATTTTTAATGTAAATGTTTAAAATTCGGAATACTGCACTCCTCTGTCTAAACTTTCGGGGAAATACAGGCATGATTTTATGATGTTACGTTAATTGTTAATGCTTCGTGTAACTTTACTTGGACGCTATGCTCTTAAAATAGAAGATTTATTTAAATTATTTATTGTACTGTACTTACGAGAATATGGACGCGTCATTTGAAGATTTACTCAGCTTAATACAAAATACTTATTAATAGAAACAAACGTTTTCTGTCTGCTTTCTATATCCATTGTTTGAGGCTAAATCTAATTCCTTGTGGTAAGTACGGCGGTTATAGTTGACGGCTTGACTTATGATTTATTTATTTAGCGTAAATATTGTTTCTAACTTAGAGAGGATGTTGACTGATGACTTTCGTAGTAGAAACGCGCAGTCATGCTCTACTTGTAGAAATACAAATGGATGGAGCGAATGGAACAAAATATTCAATGTCGATGTGAAGGTTATAGAAACGACAAGGTCACGTACAAGTACGTGTAGTGAAGGTTCTAGAGTTGTTAGTGCAGGATTATAATGCGGAGACGCAATTGTTTCAATCGTTGTTACACCTGCACCAGAATTTGATTTGATTTGATTCTCCATAATTGTGATTTATACCGGGTAGACTTCAGTTCTACTAGATATTTACGACCTGTACACGTAGTGATAGCGTAGTGGTTTAGATTTCAGTCTACTATTTCAGGGGTTTGGAATTCAAATCATTACGGCTTTACAGTTGTCTGTGTTAAAAATATTAATACAATTTAATACAACGTTGAAGGACAATGTCGTTGTCTATGACGTTGACGTTGAACAAAGTTCCCCATCTTCTTTTCCAAGGCTTGCGATCAGCCCTTGTTCAGTTTAGAACGACTGTTAGTTTCTTTTCCACCATTAAACCACACTTGTGTCCGACAGCGGCACAATTGAAGAAACGATTAAAATACATCGTCGTGATGACTCCTGTTTGCGTTTTAAAAAATGGCTTTTAGTACAACAAAATCTACAATTCTATTCAAAAATAAATCCAAAAGAAAATAAAGATAATAAATGAAAAATACAAGTAAAAGTAAAATAATACCCTTGTGTCTCGTGAAGCTATATTTTTCTTTTGATAACTTTATGAAGTTTTTTTCTAGTAAAAAAATAGGTGGGCGATGACTGTTATCAGGGCTGCCCTGATTTTAACTTAGCTAATATTTTCGACATGTCTATAATTGTGTTTGATATTATCATAGTTTTGGTTTTACACAATATTAATAAAAGTTCTTTTTTATTTAAGGGGAGACAAGGGCGCGGGGGTTGTGGGCAGGGGCAACAGAACTCCATCACATATGGTGCCGGTAATTATGCATTTTTCTTCGTCTTGTTTGCTTTTGCCTCCAGATCTTCTCCTCCTTCAAGGTACCATGTATTCTAGAATTGCGACTTCTGTTAGATAAAAACATGCACGTAAAATATCTCTTCTCTCTGCGAATCCGCAACCCTATAGTCCGGGGGGTGGTGAATTAATTAACAGTTTTATTTAGTAGCCCTTTTATTAGCGGAACTTGAGTACGGAGGCTTGAATCGACTATTCTCATTGTAGATTCAAAATTGATATTTATCACTTTAAATTTATATGTATTCGTATATAGGTTAATATTATAAGAGTATATTTAAAAATATCTTGTTTGTTGACATCCTAGACTCATTTTCTAATCCATGGACGTATAGCATGATCGGCGAAAAATGGGAGCATTACATTCCTGTGCCTTGGGGGGGGCGAGGAGTGTCTTTATTTTGGGGTAACACAGGCGTGATATTATGTTTTATTTTATGTTGGGTATTAGTCTGATTTGATTTGTATATAATAAACACAGAGATATGATCAGATAAGCCTTTAGCGAAGTACGAGTAAGTTGATTGCCCGTTGGTGCAGTGGTTAGTAAACCCGACTGTTGCGCTGGGGGTCGTAGGATCGATTCCCACCCAGAATAAATATTAAATCTAAAAACGTAACATCACGCCTGTAATCCCCGAAGAGGTAGGCAGAGGCGTGTAGTACACCCTACGTTTCACCAGTTACGTTTACGTCGGATTTTGGCATAGGTGGTGAGTCAATTGTTATACACGGGGCTCAAATCCGGACTTCGAGCCACTACTAGAAATTTCTACTAGAAAATCTAAGTTACAAAAATCCAATCGTACCCGACTCGGGATTTAAACTCAGAACCTTCCGATCAGGAGTGCCGCTCGCAACCACTTGACCAACGAGGCATTAAATTTATTTCATCGGGACACCTGTCGATGACGAGTAATGTATAAGTCAGGTATACCAGTAAATTGTATTCCTCATACACTAGCTCCTTTGTTTTACACACAAAGTTACAAACGATTCCATAATTCACTTCCTTATTTGAAACGCTTTGTTCATATAAGGCTTATGCCTACAACCTTATATGTATAAAACGTTTTAGTATAACGTTGTTCAGTATACAGTCGAGAGAAATAACCCTGTAGGCGTAATTCTGTTCCGTTCCTACATAACACACCAGAGTACAATATCCGATCCTAATAATATCTACTTTCTTCTGTTTAACTAAAAAACGATACGTGTGTAAGTGATTGAGGGTTTTATCACTTTGTATTATAAGGATCAAATTAGGTTGTATTATCATCAAGATTAGCGACCTTTTTAAAAAGGTATTAGACAATGTTGTCTTATGATCAGCTGAGTCCGAAGATAAAGTTGACTAATTCTTAATATTGACAGATTACTGAACATTTCACCTAACGTTCAGCCCAAATTGAATTACTTACTATTAACAATACACGAGTTGGCGAATATTTCTAACAAAAACGTATGATTAATAATAGTAATCGTACCCAGTGTATGACTCACCACTTATTCAATAATGGGACTTAAACGTAACTGGTGAAACGTGGGAGTGTACTACACTTCTCTGCCTACTTCTTCGGCGATTACAGGCGTGATGTTACGTGATGTTGCGTTTATTGATATTTACTTATTTATTGATAATAATATTTACTTATAACGCGGCGGTATTACAGCTGTATCGTTTCGATGTCGGCCCAGCCAGCAACACACACCTAGAAGTTTCTGCGCCATGTACTTAGTGGCCATTGTCATTGTGGGTATGTTTTATTGTTATTATGATGTATAATGCTCAATATGAATATTTTTTGTCAAATCGGGAATACTGGTCGAATTTTAATAATGCATACATACATACATATCTTCACGCCAGGTCCCTCACGGGGCAGGCAGATAGCACTGAGTGCCAAATATCTCTATCCTTACAAACCTGCCGCGCTTATTCTATATTCATTTTATTTTGTTATATATTTTTAATAATGGTTTTTAATATTGTGACATTTGAATTAAGAAAAGAAAAGTTTAACTCCATGAATACACACACAAGGATATTTTAAACGTAACATATAGTAAATAATATTCAACATGAATAAATAAATGATTCAACATAAATAATATGAAATTAAAACGCAGTAAACGAATTTGTAGTTATTATTTTAAAAAGTACAGTATACAGACTATAAAATCTTTTACGTACAGAAATCTAAGTACAGAGACTTTAAAAATAATCGGGAGTAAGAAAGGTCTTGGAAGTTATTGAATTGTTTTATTAATATAACATTGTACAATGAAATAGTGAGGATTGTTGTAACATAGCGAAATCGCAAGCCCGCAGGAATCCCGCGATATTTTACCTCGCCGTTGTAGCGAGTGATATTCAATTTAAACGCAAATTCAAAATGTGGTTATTGGATAAAACTTTTTATGTATCAATGACTAGTTATGTCGCCGGTAATAACGTTTTTACCTTATTTTAATTTAAATTGACATTGAATGTAAGCATATTAGGCTTTTTAGTATTGGCTCGGACTCTGGTTTTGTGCCCAGTGTATGGCAATGGGCTCAACCCCATTCCATAGTGGCGTAAACGTAACTGGTGAATCGAGGGAGTGTACTACACTCCGCTACCTGCCTCTTCGGGGATTACTGGCGTGATGGTACATTTATTTATGTTACTGATATTTGACAAGGTGAACATAGACTACTTTAAATGTATTACATCTTACGGCAACCTGTACTCACAAATCTAAAGGCGTAGGCAGAATATAAAACCACACTCCCATGTACTATTATGCACAACATAGTACGGAACTGATGAAAATAGTTAATAAGGCAGTTATAATAAATGTTATATTAGGTGCTATTTTGGAATGTAAATTGTTAGACGAGTAATTTTCCATACACCTTAGATGTTTTATGCCTTGGCAAAAGTAGCGTAGGACGCCCTCCAGCTAAGTGGGGTGACGATATATGTATGTATGTATGTAAAGTGGCTGGCGGCGGTTGGATACTAAGAGCTGGAGATTGAGCTCAGTGGTGTGCTATTGGCGAGGCCTGTGTCCAGCAGTAGACGGGGATAGGCTGGTGATGATGATTAATTTTTCAAGATTACGTTGCCGTATCCAGAAATTATAAATAAAAATGGACATACGTCCCTGTGCATAGAAATAAAAATGATAATGGGTTATGGAAATGTCTTTTATTTTCCGGGCTCTCACGTGACCATATGAAACGCAAACGTGGAGACATATTAACCAAGCTACTAACTCAACGACTTTATTAGGCAAACACCTACAAACTCGCAAATATATTATTGAGATTCGTCACGAAGACATGACTAATACGCCTCTGAAACTAATTGTGTCATGACATGACAGAGCTCATGACAATAAATTTGTTTTCGTGTTTTTTCGACAAATTAAATACTGTGTTTATTTTGACGTGCTACAAATATTTCCATCAATGTATATTATAGGTTTTTTAAAACTCTGAATTCTTGTTACTTAGGTACTAAAACACATAAATATATATTTATAAATTCGAACACGAAATGTTTAGCCGTTTTGTGACTTTAATAGTGTCAGCTATACGTTATAATCGATTCTCTCTAATACTTTAAACGAGCAATTCTTGTACATATATCGGTATATATAAAATGTATATTAATTGGTATATATAATTGGTTTCTCCAAAACGGCTCTATCGATTTTGACTCATTTTTGTATTTTGATTGTATTTTACTGTTAAAGTTGATCTAGATATGTGTCGTCTCCGTGACAATCCGTTTCCACATGAAAAAATGCATTTATCTAATAAGCTATTTCTACCCATACATGCGTAGACGGTGAAGTGTGATGACGATCTGCGAAAGGCTGCAGGCAGAAGCTGGATGCGGCAAGTCGAGGACAGGGCGCGATGGCGCTCTTTGGGGGAGGCCCATGTCCAGCAGTGGACTGAGATAGGCTGATGATGATGATGATGATGATACGTAGACGATCACGATATCTCGAGAACTATGCGTCCGATAGACTTAAAATTTTGGCAGGAATATTCAATTTGCCATGTAGGGGTCAGCTAGGAGTTTTCGGGAATTCCAACCCTAAGGGGATTTAATAGGGCTTGAAAGATTTTATTAGATTCCGTCGGTGTTGAAGTTACACATCTGATATTTTAGATATAGACTTTCCAAAAACAAAAAAATGATGTTTCATCGAATTTGAGAATTTCACCCCAAAGTACTAAAACAACTTAGTACCAATTACGCACAAAACAAGGACCACTGTTTTACAATAATTTTCTTTTATTATTTTGTTGTGAGATTAAAGAAAATAAAGTACAGATTTGAGTCCCTGAAACCTAGTACAGATTTGAGTATCTAAAAGTACAGATTTGAGTCCCTGAAACCTAGTACAGATTTGAGTATCTAAAAGTACTGATTTGAGTACCTTTAATTTGTAGTATGACTATTATTAACCTACGGTTACACTTCGAAATGGCTAGAAAACTAAAACTATTTAAGTTTAATATTATGCGAACGAAGCGCGGTCGTCCAGGTGGTAAATTCTATCGGTCATAACTTACAAAATAATCATTTTACAGAAACAACTTTTACTGTTAATTAACACTTTTGGCTAATTTCGGGAGTTAGATGTTATAAGTAATATGTTTGAGACGGATCTAACATCTTACGGTATTACACAGAACTGATAGTATAACTATTCATTAGTTGTGAAATTGCGTTTATTAATGTTTATTTCCCCGAGAAGATAGGCAGAGGACTGTAGTACACTAACAAGTTTTATTGGTTTTGGTAGATGTCACGCCATGAAACTGTTGCCACACACCGGACATAGATCGACTGGACCGACAGGACCTCATGATTAGTATGATTACATAGATGTATATAGTATGTAACGCGTCGGAACGGAGAAATTATAAGTTCCCCGACCCCATGGACACTAAGGTGTCGTAAGAGGCGACTAAACCCGGCGCTGGCAGACCGAAGTATGGCGCGGCCCTCCTAGGTACCACTAAACGCCCTGACCATTTATGGACAGCACCGTAGGTCGTACGACAAGCGGTATTTACTTATTTATTTATTTCATCGTGGGCATTATGGGCAAACATTACTCAGGGGAGGCCTATGTCCAGCAGTGGACTTAGGCTGATGAAGATGATGCTATAATACATAATAATCCTATTCTAATTAACGTACAATTAAACGATTTATAGCATTGTTATAACATAACATGTATATACCTTATAATGAATAAAAGAATTTGAATTTGAATTTGAATTTGAATTTAACAAATTAAATTCCCCAGAATTTCACAGAATTCCCCAGAGTGTTTCCGTATCGACTGTTTGTGTCATTGTAGTGCCTCGTGTCAAAACAGTTGCTGTTGACACGGCGCGATCTATTATGCTAATTGTCCCGTTGACTTATTCAAGGCGAACGACGTGTAGCTGTGTATTTACATTTGGTATAAACAACATAACTATGTGTGGTTGTAATTAAAATGTAGTTGTGTTTTTGAAGTGAATTTCTTCAGGCGCAACTTTTGATTGACTCAGATCTTTTTCGGGTGAAAGTAGCATTGACGCGCTGTTTATTTAGGATTCGTTTATGTAGTTTGTTTATTTATAAATGTACACAGTTACTAATGGAATGATTTCCGTTTCTTTTTTAAAAATAAAACATGGCCAGTAATGTTAAGGAAATTATTAATTCATTCCAAATAATTCAGTACCCATACTGGTTATTGGTATACGTTTCCGTTGGCTAAGCCTCGTAGAAGAGAGATAGATCATCCTCCGATGCTCTATTCTCATGCTGCAGATCGAGAGTTCGTTTGTAATCTTCTTCTTCCGCTCCATAGTTTCTTCTGTGACGTTAATTATTGACAGAAGGAAACCCCAGGATTCAACAACTGGCATTCATTTCCATTGGCTAAGCCTCGTTGAAGAGAGATAGATCGTTCTCCGATGGTCTACTCTCCCGCTGCAGATTACGAGTTTGTTTGTAATCTTCTTCTGCCGCTCTATGATTTTCGTCTGCGAAATCAATTACTCGTAGAAGAAAATCCCCGGATTCAACAACTCGTCCCTTCCGACACCTGGTATCAATCTAGCCAATTCTTCAGGGTATATTATGCTATGTACATATCATTGACACAATTGTGACATAATTGTATCATAATCGTGTCACATTAGTGACACATGATAGTCTAGTACTAGTACTCTGTACTAGTTGGTAACTTAATAATCCATGCAGCTGATTCAACCATTTATCAAGAATGAGATCGATAGCCTTAACAGTCCAGATATAGACCTTAACTTTGGTCAATGGCTTTTCCACTTTATGAATGTGGCACTTCCGCACTTTAACAAACGTATGATTCAAGTTTTATTGGGTACTGACTTGGGAGATCAAACCAAGAAAAGCGTTAACGTAAACCCTGTATGTGCCGTGTTAAATGTTAATATATTTACACTGTTAACATGACACATACAGGTAAATACATCTGATGTCAGTAAGAAGACTGTGTAGTAAAAAAATATCTATGTTAGATAGGACAAGGACTATATTGAATATTAAGGATGTGCTTACCGTAATTTGCAACATAATGTAATCGTTGCTGCTTTCCGGCAGAATCATCTGCTCTGGAGGAGAGTTCGGTGGTGGCAAACGGATACTGGACAAAAGATTCCACCTATTATTATGTTGACTTAGAGAAAATAAATCGGGTTCATAGATAACACGTTCTTCTCAACAGATATGATCTTAGCATTAAATTCTCTTTCAGAACAGATTAATTCTTCTTGAACGGGCTCTAAGCGAGCACTTTCCAAGTAAGCACTGTTTTCCGTAGTCGGACTGACCCAGTTATTTGTTTCCGCGGGCATAATTGCATTGCTCCTCTGTTAACACTCTAAGTTGATTATTATCTAATTAACACGTTTATTGAATCTATTGTTTGGTCTGTATTGTTTCCAGAGCGAAATATAATGCTTGTTTCCCTTCATATTTCCTGATTTTTAAGTATGACGAACACTGTTTCAATTAAATAATGGAAGTTAATTGTATTACAAGCTATTTCCAATAATCGTCATCATCAGCCGGTCATTGTCCACTGCTGGACGTAGAGGCCCGGGTCAGGTAAGAATGTTGCTGTTTGCGCATAATTTATAATATTAGTGATGTATTTTATTAAAAACATGGTATGAAAATTATCTGAAAATATTTAAGTATTTGTTTATTCATAAGTAACATTTTAAAGTAAGAGGTACAAGGGCGTACTTAATGCGTGATGGCTTTCTCTTGCAGTCAATCTTGGGTGATGAGGAGAATACGATGATAGGTAGATCGATATTTAAATAAACAAATGCTGACATAAGGTACACATATAATACATAAATAAATAAGCAAATTAGCGAAATAAATTCCGCTTTCTGTTGAAACTATCTCAGAGAATTCTTTTCCCTCTACGCCTTCCGTTCTTCCTATTCCTTTCAAGATTTACCTGGGTATTTGTGTTTCTGGATTTAATCGCATTGATCTTTTGTTAACGCTCTCTGAAGTTGTCGTAGAGGTTAAGACCAGATTGTTATCGAATCATAATGTATTTTATTTTTAATTTTGCTCATATTGTAACTACACAAGATGTTTTATGTAGATATTGTAAAGGCTTTAATTATATCGGATTTACCTAACATGGCCTCAACTGTTCTCTTTCTCAGAGAAAACCAGAGTGTAGCAATCAAAATATAAATATTGTAATCAAACTATGAAGGCGTACGATGGTAATGACTATCTTCGGTTTATCGTTTATCCACTGAAGTCCATACTTCAGTACCCTTCAGACTGAAACAATAATAACTGTCTTGTGCAAATTGAAGCTGTTTGTTTTCTAAGGTTTTGGTTTGCAAGTAGGACAACAGTAACAGTCAATATATGAATATTAAATATAATATTGCAAGATAACTATTCAAATACTCGTGCCTGTAATAAAAAAAATGTAATCACGCAATAAATTACAATACATTCGAAATAAACTTCCTTATATCCATAGCTCCATATATCCATAGATCCATAGCAACTCCAAGCTTAGTACCACGTAAAGCCTCAAACACAATTATGAATGGCAACAATAAATTGTGTACACTACTAGTGGGTACTAAAGTACTATTTATAGTAAATAATATTTCGTGTACTATGAATATTATTGGATGGTTAGAAATATGAATAGTTCAAAATAAGGAAACATATAACTCTTTTCTATAAGAAAATTTCAGAATAAAAATAAAATCTAGAATTGAAAGGAACGAATAAATTTGAAATACTACATATTTCCATCATATGAAAATATTTTGAGTCATTAGTATAAAACAATTTTCACTGAAAGAAATTATAATGATTATAAAAATTGGGACGACTACAAAGGGATGAATAGCCTGAATAGGAATTCAAACATTTCTCCTATAAATTAAATTTCATTTGAAAGTAGGCATCTGATGGAAAAACATCTTGAATGGCGACGAATTTGTCAAAGGAATTGATTAATAAGAGGTGAGAATTTTTAAGGACAAATTTGCGTTTATTTTCGGATTTGACACTGACAAATTTTGTTGGATCTTTAAAAATAATAAAATTATCTCATTCCGAAAGGAGGGTCTGTTTGTTAATGGTTTCAAATTGATGTTAAATATTTTTAAAGTTACAAAATTGAATGGTAAAATATTTTTTTATAATAATCGCAACATCACGCCTGTAATCCCCGAAGAACTAGGTAGAGGATTGTACGAGTAGTACACTCTCATGTTTCATCAGTTACACTTTGATTATAATTTAATACCAAATTATTATTAGTCGGTAAAATTTTAATAATTACATTGTAACAAATAACATTTATCATCTCGCTTTACAGGTTCTAGAACGACCGACCGACGATATGACCAACAGACATATTCGTACACGAATATTTTACGGACTATTCCTTATTTAAAACATGGAAAAACTGATCGTTCGTTATTTGACTTTATTATTTTACTCGTCTGTATTTCCTCGAAGGAATAGGCAAAGGAGTGTAGTACTTCCGCTATTCACCAATCATGTTATGCGTCTCATGCAACGGGGGGTGAGTCAAATTTAGAATATCTCTTATATAACAAGGTACATACATACATACATATCTTCACGCCAGGTCCCTCACGGGGTAGGCAGAGAGCACCGAGTGCCAAATATTTATATCCTTACAGACCTGCCGCGCTTCTTCTATATTCATCAC